>CATIWR010439956.1:0-11740 GCA_949677035.1 Omphalea diandra | reverse complement strand
AATGACTCTTTAAAAGGAGAAGTCATAGAGCTTAGAAGCTCAATCTCTAAGATCCACAAAGGAAAGGAAACCTTAGACACATTGATTGTGTCCTAAAGATCACCATTGATTAGACATGGTTTAGGCTTCAATAGAGCCTCCTCATCATCACATACTACATTTGTTAGATCATCAGAACCTCAAACTTCAAGTGTTGAGGTAATTAAGAAAAAAAGTGCTCCTAGCACTAAGCCTTCTAAGCCTAAGGACAAATGGAAGGCTCTCCCAAGCTCAAGAGCTAAGACTGAAAGAGCCAACCATGCCTACATGTACAACAAAAAGTATGCTCACATTCACAAAACAATTCCCTACTACTTCTCATCATACATGCACATGCATGCATTCACATAATCAAGGTATGAAAAGGCCTCCTACTCATAGTAAATTTGTGCATAAGAGAAAGACTCATAAGTCTAAACTCTAATGCCATTATTACATGAAATTTGGGCATGTTAACATTCATTGTTTTATTAGGAAGGCTCACCTCAAATTAGAGGACCCTTCAACTCCTAACCTCCTAGAACCCAAGTATGCTTAGATATCTAAGCAAAGGTGACTCACTTTTATTGTGTAAGGAAGTGTGGCAACCACCAAATCAAGCAATTTGCATATAGATAGTGGATGTTCCAAGCATATGACTGGAAATAGAAAGCTATTCATGACATTGAAGGCAAATGAAGGTGGAGATGTCACATTTGGTAACAATGTCAAGGTTAAGGTAATTGGCATTGGAACCATTGGTAAGAATGATTGTTTCTTACTTGATAATGTTTTATTAGTTAGTGGCTTATAACATAATTTATTGAGTTTAAGCCAATTGTGTTACAAAGGTAATAAAGTAACCTTTGATCCTAGGGAATGCCGAGTCACCACTTTAGTAGATGATGAGGTTATTTTCAAGGGTGAAAGGAAAGGCAATACCTACTCAATTGACTTAGATAATTTGGCTAACCAATCCTTTAAGTGTCTTATGTCTTTGAACAATAAAGCTTGGTTATGATATGGAAGGCCTGGACATACAAGCGTGGATCTTCTTCAAAGCCTATCTAAAGGAAAGTTGGTGGAAGGCCTTCCTAAGCTAAATTTCACTAAAGACAAGACATGTAGTCCTTGCTAAATGGGGAAGCAACATCAAGCCTTCCACAAAGCAAAAAATGCTGTAAGTTCTTCTAGACCTCTTCAACTAGTTCATATGGACTTGATAGGACCCACTAGGAGTGCTAGCTTAGGTGGAAAGCATTATACACTAGTTCTAGTTGAGGACTACTCTAGGTTTACTTGGGTGTCCTTTTTAGCTAAAGACTTTTGCAAAAAAAGTTCAAAATGAAAAGGGTTACTTCATTTCCTCTATTAGAAGTGGCCATGGAAATGAATTTTGAGTCTTTTAAAACTTATTGTTTGGAGAATGACATTTTTCATAATTTTTCAACTCCTAGAACACCACAACAAAATGGTGTTGCAGAGAGAAAAAATAGAACACTAGTACAAATGGATAGGACCATGCTCAATGAGTATTCTTTACCAAATTACTTTTGGGCTGAAGCCATTAATACTTCGTGTTATATTGCAAATAGGGTTTTTAAAAGACCCATTCTTAATAAAGCTTCTTATGGGCTATGGAATGATAGAAAACCTAAGATATCATGCCTAAAAGTATTTAGATGTAAGTGCTATATTTTAAATACCAAGGATAATCTTGGGAAATTTGATTCCAAGATCAATAAAGGAATATTCTTAGGCTATTCCACCTCTAGCAAGAAATATAGAGTTTTCAATAAGAGTTCAATGGTAGTTGAAGAGTCTATGAATGTTATCTTTGATGAATCTAGTAAACTTGATCTTGGGAAAGGTGTTTTTGTTGATGATCTTGTAGGTGATTTTGAAAAGCTAGAATTAGAAGACACTACAAGAAAAGAGGGTAAAAATAAGGAAGGAGGTGAATCATCAAAAGTAGATGAGGAGTCATAACATGAACAAAGAGATGAGCCAAGCCAAGTTCTACCCAAAGATTGGAGATTTTCCAAATATCACCCCAAGTACTTGATCATTGGTGATACCTCCAAGGATGTTAGTACTATATCACAACTTCATCTTTTAGATAATAATCTTGCTTTTGTTTCTCAACTTGAGCCAAAATCAATTGATGAGGCACTTGATGATGAGAGTTGGGTGCTTGCTATGTAAAAGGAACTCAAACAATTTGAGAGAAACAATGTATGGGAACTTGTCCCTAAGCTTAAAGAAACTCCATTGTAGGTTACAAATGGGTGTTTAGGAACAAGTTAGATGAGTAAGGTCTCATCACAAGAAATAAAGCTAGATTGGTTGCTAAGGGATACAACCAAGAGGAAGGCATAGATTATGATGAGAATTTTACCCCCGTTGCAAGATTAGAGGGCATTAGGATACTTTTAGCTTTTGCATGCCATATGAATTTCAAGCTTTTTCAAATGGATGTTAAAAGTGTATTTTTGAATGGAATTATTGAGAAGGAAGTTTATGTTCAACAACCTCCTAGTTTTGAGTCACATTGTTTTCTAAATCGTGTTTTTAAATTGAACAAAGCCTTATATGGATTGAAACAAGCTCTAAGAGCTTGGTATGAAAGGCTTAGTTCATTTCTTTTGAAAAATGATTTTGAAAAAGGAAAGGTGGGCACCACACTATTTGTTAAAAAGCACAAGCATGATACACTAATTGTACAAATCTATGTTGATGACATCATTTTTGGTACTACTAATGAGTCTCTTTGTGAGGATTTTGCTAAATGTATAACTAGGGAATTCGAAATGAGCATGATGGAAAAGCTTAAGTTCATTCTCGGTCTACATATCAAGGAAACCAAAGAAGGGATCTTTATTAACCAAGCCAAATACACAAGGGAGATACTCAAGAAATTTGGCATGGATCATTGCAAAGTAGCCAAAACCCCTATGAGTGGTACCATCAAGCTAGATAAAGATGAATCAGGTAAGACGGTAGATGAAAAGAGATATCGAGGTATGATCGAATCTTTACTTTAACTTACTACTTTTAGGCCAAATATCATGTTTAGTGTATGTATGTGTACTAGGTTCCAATCCTCTCCTAGAAAGTCTCATTTAAATGCTGTTAAGAGAATTTTTAAGTATTTGCATGGCATAATTCACTTAAGGTTATGGTATCTTAGGGATCCATCCTTTAGTCTCATAGGATATTTGGATGTAGATTATATGGGTAGTTTATTAGATAGAAAAAGCACTTTTGGGACTTGTCAATTTATAGGAGAATGCCTAGTATCTTAGTGTAGCAAAATGAAGTTTTGGTTGCCTTATCCACTGCAGAAGCCAAGTATATTGCTGCGGGTTGTTGTTACACCTAAGTCCTTTGGATGAAACAACAATTGAAGGATTTTGGCAAAGTGATTGATCACATTCCTATTAAATGTTATAACACTAGTGTTATTAATCTTTCTAAGAATCTCATCCAACACTCTAGGAGCAAACACATAGACATAAAACATCATCTCCTTAGAGAACATGTGCAAAAGAGTGATGTTGTGTTAGAGTTTATTGACACAAATCATCAACTTACATATATTTTCACTAATCCTCTCAATGAAGAAAGATTGAATTTTATTAAGAGAGAATTGGGAAATGCTTGATGGAAGTTCCCTAAAGTGAAAATTTTGAACTTATGTATGATTGCTATGTGTGTTTAATGTATATGTGTTGATTATATGTCTTGTATTTTCTTTGGGACATAATTTCGAGTGGATCATAATTTTGTTTGTTTCAAAACTTATTTTTTCATTCCTGTCCTAGCTAATTTATAATTCGTGGTCGCTATCTTATCTTCACAGTCGTGAATTATAAGTCTTAGTCACCCGGATGTCAAACATCAAGTCACGATTACGAGAATCAAGCTCCACCATAAATTTTGGTCAAGAATTCAAATTTTTTACCATTGTAGCGCGTATTCTTGAAGAAAATTTATCCATTACTCACATTTTTTGAAAATTACAGTCATTCTCCTTGAATTTGTAGATGCGAATTTGAGTAACTGCTAAGCCATTAAGTGATTTGACTGCCAACCATTTCCAACTTTTCATTAATCCATTTCTAGCCATTTGTGCACCCTTCAATGGCTATATAAACCCTCTAAATAGTGATTTTTATCACTTCATCCTACTTTAAAACTCTTATCCTCCCAAAGCTCTCAAAATGTTCAAGTCTCTTTATTTTCTGTAATGGCTTCCAATAAGATCTCAAGAGCAGACAAGGGTACGGCTGTGACTCAGCCATCTGCACTCCACCTAATGAAAGGCATTACAAAGGAGGAGAAAAAATGATATAAAGCAAATTCTTCTAAGATCATCCTCCCCAACAAGATACCTTCTACCTTTTTATTGGAGACCTTAGGCATCAATGCAAAGATTTGTGCTTTCCTCTCCAACTTGGGTTGGAATGAGTTCATTTTTTGGGATGAACTCGGTTATGAAGAAATTGTAAGGGAATTTATGTGCACAATCCAATTGAGTCGTAAAGTCGATTATGGAGCGGGACAATAAGGGTTAGTATTCTAGGCTTTTAGCGATCCTTTTTATATTACCTTTGAACAAGTATCCTCCGTCTTCAATCTTTAAGTTAGAGAAAACATTCCTTTTATCATCTCTGCACTTGATGTTATTTATTTCAAATTCTGGTAAAAAATTTCTATTAAAACTAAAACATGACCTCAGAACCTCATTGGCCAAACACATTAAAACCTTACCCCTTTGGATACTCCATCGTATCATCACCTTTTTAGTAAATGCTAGAGGTGATGGTAATGAGAAAGTATCACAAAAAGACTTGGCATTTCTTTTTTGCCTTGTCAAAAACAAACCAATTCAAACTGGCCGGTATATTGTAGATCAATTGATCAATATGAGTACTAAACCCAAAAGCCAATTCCTTATACCTTCTCACATTGCTGTGATCTATCACTTTGTATGGGCACTTGATGAGAAAAATGAAAAATTCCTCACTAAGAAACTGCTTCCTTCTCAGAACTTTATTGACCTCACTTACGTTATCAACACCAATGCCATACACCTAGATACATATGCCTATACACTAGGTGCTATTAGGGCCAAAAAAATGGAAAGCTCCCAAGCCTCAAAGAGGAAGAGGCTCATCATACAAGAAGGAGCACCTCTAGTCCCCCCTCTTCAACTATAACCTAAATCCAAACTGTCTTTTCCCACCATTAACAGAAAATTGGACAAAATGTTGAGAAGGATGAAAAGTAGATTCCTATTTCTTTCCCATCTTCATAGTGACATGGTGGATTTGTAAGAAAAGTTGGATGTTCCTCCTTGCCATCTTTAGGACTACATATAATTTGAAGATACTCAAGAAGAAGAAGGCAATGAAGAAGTTGAGGATGAAGATGAAGTAGAAGGTGCCAATAATGATGAGGAAGTAGAAAAAACTTCTAGAGATGATGTTGACTCTCTAACTTTCTAAACTATGGATTCCTTATATTTTCTTTTTGTTTTTAAATGAAAAACTTGTGATCCCATGGTTGTTTATAAATGAATAAAATATGTTTCTTTGCAATTCCTTGTCTTTTGTGATTGATGAGATTTACTTTGTTGCATTATTATTAATTTTGCTCCTTATGAACACTTATTTATTTATTATGCATGTATTCTTTTCCCTTATGCACCCTCTTTTTGATCTTGCCAAAGGGGGAGAGATAGAAACAAGAAAGATTCTAAGTCTAAGGGGGAGAGAACATAACTTGCAAATAATAGCATAAGTTGAGGGGAACATCATACTTGGTTTTTAGAAATTTCATTTTGATTGATTGAATGCCATACTTAGGAGATTTCACCTTAAGCATTCATTGAATCATATTACACTCCAACTTCACATTTCTACATTATTTTCCCTTAGGATCAATCTAAGTTGTCAAAATAAAAAAAGGGGAGATTATTGGACTAGGATGGTTAATCTTAAGTCTTGGACCTCTTTTGATATTAATAAAGGAGATTGATCAATCCTAATGTTTCAATTAAGTGTTGTTTTGCAGATTTAAGTTAGTTTTCAAGTGGTAGTTAGATGGAGTTCATAATCTTCAAGAAGGCAAAGTTCATCCAAATTTGTAGTTAGTGACTTATACTTCGTGATTTTCAACTTAGTTCAAGAACAGGGTGAAACCAAGCCAGATGAATTTACGAGGATCATCTTTGCTGCAATTCATCATAAGATGAGAGTGTCAAAGTCACAGAAGAATTCACAGTCTGTGCCGCGTCTCATTTGTGATCGCAAATTTCATAGTGACTAAGGAGGGAACCAAGTCCACAACGACAACATACCAAGTGTTTTAGGTATCCGTTGAGGAATAAAATTCACAAGGGAAACTTTTTTGGGTAGTGACCATGAATCAAAAAGATGGAGACTATCTTTCAAATAGAAGAATTCACGTCCTAAGTCGTGCCCTATATAAAGAATAATCGTGACCGCGAATGTTGTGGGCAGTTAGAAAGCAACAACTATATTTTTCCTGATGGACTAATGAGAAGATGACTTATGGACTAGTCGTTAGACACAAATGGAGTTTTTCACTGCAACTTTTTAATCTCGTATGGAAATTGGAATGTCGTAAACATGAATCCTTAGTAGTGACCGCAACTATTGCCTATTATGCAATTAATGCAGAATTTGTCTAGCAGGATTTGGAGATTTAATGAGCTTCTCAGTGTAACGTCTCTTTGGTGGGTATGAGCTATAAATACTCCACCAAACAGATGTAAAAAAAAAAAGGAATTCATTAACTTGTAACAAAACTCTTGCAATTTTTCTACTCATTCTTTCAATTATTTAAGTGATTATTTAGTGTGAGCATAGATACCAATTGTAATTGGTTTTAGTGTGAGCCTATAAAAATACTAAAGAAAGGTGTTAGTGTGAACCTGTGAAAACACTTGAGAGAGGTTTTAGGGTTAGCCTTAGAAAACACTTGTAAGAAAGGTTGTTGTGTGAGCCTTGAAAACATGAAGTGTAAAAGTTAGGTGTGAGCTTGGAAGCACCATTTTGAGTAAGTGAAACACCTAATTGCAGAGAATTGGGGAGTGGATATAGGGTTGATTATACCCAAACCACTATAAATCTTATGTCTTCTTTTCTACTCTTATTTATCCTCATTTTAGTTTTTTTAATACACCAATTCAACCCTCCCTTTTTGGTGCCTAGGGCCGACAAGGACCAATTGACATTATGATCTCACTTGATATTCATCTCATTATTCCCTTTTTTCCCTCTCTTTTTAATCATGATAAAGTGGGAGAAATAAATAAATTGAATATATATGCAAAAAGGAAGACATAAATTGAAATACATATACAAATTGAATGAAAATGGGTTAGATTAATTAACATTCTAAGGGGAAGTATTGATTGAGGGGGAGTAAGTTTAAAACTTTAAAATTCAATTGTAAATGTTTGTCAACTTTATTGAACTACTAAGGAACCATGTCATCCAATTTTCCATTGACTTCTAATGACTTAAAATCTACAAGAATATGGATGTTAGAGCTTTTATCCTTTGCATATTCAATCTAGATTGTGAAAATCAAAAAAGGGGAGAGGTTATTGGATTAGGTTGGTCAAACCTAGGTGAAATCTTTCTTTTGATCTTCATAATGTAGATTGAAAGTTTATAATGCCTATTTTAATTGTTAAATTTGTAAAAATTAAGTTGGGAATTCATTTAAAGTTTAATGGAATTAAAAATCTCCAATTCTCAAGAAAATGAGGAACTAAAAGCTCCCATTTGATTCGTGGTGGGAGTTGCAATGGGCTTTGTAACCATCATAATTTGGACCTTAGGATACAAGGCACAATGATGAAATCATTAAACCAAATCCCTATAATGAAACGGGAATTGCTCAAATAAAGGGATAGAAGGCCATAGGGAACCTTGGGAAAGCCAAAGACCAAGCCTAAGTTAAGCCTAATGTAACATCCTCAACTAAATTATATGAATTTTAATTATGTTATATTTGAATATATGCATAGGATAAATGATTATTTAAACACATGAATTGGATAAGCACGATGCTGACATTGCATTTGGGGCACTTGAACAAATATGTAATGTTTGTATAGTTGCATGAAAAAATGTCTTATATTGTGTGCATGTTATAAAATCATAAATAATGGTGTTATAGAGCTTATTTCAATGTATAAGGAGCATCTAGGGATTAGGAGATGGATAGAGGTGCTTAAGGAGTGAAGAAGAAGGACTAAAAGAGAAAAGCGAACTTCTAACAAATACGAATGCAACACCATGATTTTGTCTTGTTACAATAGGTTTATAAATGGAATTTTTTATCCTTTAGGATTATAATACAGAGCTTAGACTTAAGGTATAACAAAAGAAAGAGAGAGCTAAGGAAGAAAGAAAGGAAAGAAGAAGGAGAGGGAGAAGAGTGAGTTGCTTAAGAAGGAAGCCTAAGGTTTTCTAGTTTTGGGAAAATAAGTAAGTTAATTTATCTTTTTCTCAAATGAAATTAACCCCTCATAACATGTTAATCATGCATGGTTAGTGAGAATTATAGAGTATTTGAGGTAGAACTCTTGGATGGAATTTGAAATTCAAGAGAACAAAAGATGATTGTGTTGATTTTTATTGTTAGTGCAGAATTTTGTACCCATAATTTCATAACCCTAGAAGTGGAATTAGTGAAGTTCAAAATTTGAAACTTGTAGCTTTATACCCTAACTAAATGAACATGAAACAATTTTGCTTGATTTGGCGTGTGTGAGGAGTTATGGCTCCTTCATTAGGGCTGGTTCACAATCAACCGAAATCACCTCAGTCTTTCTATTTTCATATATTTTGATGACTTTATGTATGGATTTAGATAAAGTACAAAACATGATATTTTTAGGGTTATATCCCCTCTAAAGACCTGTAAAGTAGTTTTGATTGATGTGTTGTGTGGAAAGAGCTATGGCTCATTGACTGACTGTCCCTGTACCCAAATGAAACCTCATCAATCTTTTAATTCTCTTTTCCAAGAATTTGATGGCCATAGATTCAGAATTTGGATGTGTAAAACTTGAAAATTGTATATTTATGTATTTTCTACTTGCTTGTAAAATATGTTTGCCAAATTTAACATGGTTGTTGAGATATTTCTCTTTCATTATGACTGATTGTCAATATGTTGAAAACCTGCTCACCATGAGATTGGTCATTTGTTTTGGTGACATTATAGACTGAATTAGACAATGAGTAAAATATGAAAAAATGTTCCTTTATGTGTTCTATAACTTCTGGTAAATCATTTTTTGGATTGGATTTGTAAGATTTGATATATATCTAATAATATAACACCTACATAGGCTCAAATGACATTGAAATAGGATAAATTCATAAATTGACCATAAATTATGTAGTGTATTTTGGACTAAAATTTGGGTATGGTGTACCCATATATGCATAGTTTAATTGAAAAAAAATCACTCATTTGGATTTATGAGTAAAGAGTAATTATAGAAATAAGCTATCAAGTTAATGATATTTTACTAGAGCATATTTGTATAACAAGATGAAAATCATATTTTATCATCATGGATTGATTTGGTGTACTGAAATAGGTCCTCGAGGCATTGAACATAATAGTAGAAATAAGTTGGGACCATCCACGACCTAATATGCTTAAAAAATATGGTAAGTAAATAACTAATGGTACTATACATGTGATTGGTTAAATGCCTTTATGACTTTGGAATGGGAGAATGAGGTGATATGAGCTACCAAAGTTATGGGTGTTGTTATTAGTCATTATATTGTTGAAATTTTATTGGTTTAATAGTTGATTTGTTGAAAGACTAATACTTGATGTTGTTGGCAAGTAACACTATTCATAGCTTGTGTGACAATGATATATAACAGCCTGTGTGGCAATTACATTTGATAGCTTGTGTGGCAATGGTATATATAATCTGTGTGGTAATAATATATAACAGTCTGTGTAGCAGTAACTTTTGAGAGCCTGTGTGGCAATGATATCTATAGCCTATGTGGCAATGATATCTATAAGCTGTGTGGCAGTAACTTTTGAGAGCCTGTGTGGCAATGATATCTATAGCCTGTATGATAATAATATATAATAGCCTGTGTGACAGTAACTTTTGAGAGCTTGTGTGGCAATGATATTTATAGCCTATGTGGCTATAATATATAACAACTTGTGTGGTAGTAACTTTTGAGAGTCTGTGTGGCAATGATATCTATAGCTTGTGTGGCAATAATATATAACAACTTGTGTGGCAATAACATTCGATAGTCTGAGTGGCAATAATCTATAATAGCATGCATGAAAATAACATTCGATAGCCTGTGTAACAATGATATCTATAGCCTGTGTGGCAACATTATTTATAACCTATGTGGCGACGCCTTTGTGATAATGACATACCCTTTGTGGCAACAATATATGATAGCTTGTGTGACAATAACATTTTATAGTCTGTGTGGCATTTAAGAGTAAAAACTCTTTATTTCATGCATGGATATGATGATGAGTTATTTATATTTAAATGTTGTTATGTTATTTGATATTGAAGTATCATCAAGCATTTACTTACTGAGTATGTAAGGTCACTTTTTTTGCATTAAAATTTCTTTTAGGAAGAGTAGACTAAGATTGCATCCATTTTACATTTTGAAGTTGATTTCTAACAATCTAATAAAGGTTGGGCCAGTATGCAGTCAATTAGTATTTAAGTTTGTTTAGTCATAGATACTTTGTTGTAAATAGTCAATATGTTATGAAACAAGATACATAGTGTAAATATATATATATATATATAAAATTGAAATAAGGTATTTTAATGATAATGGATAGAATGAGAGGATTTTAATGATGCTGTATCGCTTTAGTATTCTATGTTTTATGAATAAGTTAATGCACCTTTTTTAGGAATGATTAGTAAATGGGACGTCACATTTTAGTGGTATCAGAGCAAATAAATGATTATGTAGACATGTGTAATATGAATGTGATATGTATATATATATATTTGCATTGTGTTAATCTTACATGCATTGGCATATAGGAGTATGGATGCACCTGATAGAGTTCATACTGGCCCAGAGGTTAGGGTTGAGTCTGTTCATGCACGTGAGCATGTTGACCATGTTGCATATAATTTTGAGATGTCATGGAATAATCTAGCCATAGGTGTAAACCTAAATATCATATAGTTTGTTGAGATGATGTAGAGATTTGCAATAAAAACATATGTAGGACTTGCTATAGATAGGAATTATGATAGATTGATGAAGTAAAGGGTAATTAACTTTGAGGGCACTACAGATCTTATTGAGGCTGAGGAGTGGCTTAGAAGAATTGAAAGAATCTTGAATAGGCTTGAATGCATCATAGAGTAAAGTTGAAGTATGCAATATCTTTGCTTTAAATGAATGCCTTGGATTTGTGGGAGACTATTCCAGGTAGCTTTACTCAATCGATAACATTGACCTGGATGATTTTTTAAGGGAGTTTGCAAAAAAAAAAACACTATTAGTATACTTAGATAAAAAGAAGATGAAGTTTTCTAATTGAAGTAGAATGATATAATGATTGCGAATTATGAGGTATAATTTGTTAAAACTCTTGAGATACGCCTCAAAGTATGTAGCTACAGAGGAATTAAAGTGCT
>CATIWR010439923.1:0-15018 GCA_949677035.1 Omphalea diandra | reverse complement strand
AGCAAGTATCGATTATCTTATCCACCATGAAAGTTGAATATGTGGCGACGGGTTGTTGTTGTACCCAAGTTCTTTGGATGAAACAACAATTGAAGGACTTTGGCAAAATAGTTGATCACATTCCCATTAAATGTGATAACACAAGTGCTATTAATCTCTCTAAGAATCTCATTTAACACTCTAGGAGTAAGCACATAGATATTAGACATCATTTTCTTAGGGATCATATGCAAAAGGGGGATGTTGTGTTAGAATTTATTAACACAAATCATCAACTTGTAGATATTTTCACTAAACCTCTAAAAAAAAAAAAAGGACAAACTTCATTAAGAAAGAATTGGGAATGCTTGATGGAAGCTCCTTAAAGTAAAAATTTTGATCATATGATTGATTGTTAGGTGTATTATGCATGAGTGATGATTGTATGAATAATTTTATTATTTATTTCTAATGGATCACATGTTTTCAAAAAATTTTCATTCTTATCCTTACTGACTCAAAATTTGCGGTCGCTATTCATTATTCATGATCGCGAATTACAAGTCAATTTCACTCGACTGTCAAATGTTAATTCTTTGTCGCGAAATTTGTGCTCCACCATAAATTTTGGTCAGTTTTTAAAAAATAAAACCATTGACACGCCTTTTCCTGAGAAAAATTTGTCTGTTACTCACATTTTTCAAAATTCGTGGTCGCGACTTCTGAATTTGTGGATGCGAATTAGAGTAACCATTTAGGCAATTAAGTGATTTGATTGCCAACCGTTTCCTCTCTTCATTTAATTCATTTTTAGCCATTTATGACCGTTTTTACGCCTCTTCAAGCCTATAAATACCCCCATTCAACAGTATTTTTATCACTTCACTACCAAACACTCTTTCTCTCTCTAAAAATCTCTCAAGCTCTCTTCCTTTCTTGCTATGGCTCCTAAGAAATTTTTCAAGGCTGACAAGGGCAAGGCAGTGGCTCAACCCTCTGCACCTCCTGCCCTCCATCTCATAAAAGGAATCACCAAGGAAGAAAAAGAAAGATTCAAGGCGAACTCCTCTAAAGTGATTCTCCTAAACAAGATTCCATCGACATTCATGTTGGAGACTTTGAGGTATCAATGCAGAGATTAAAGCCTTTCTCTCAAATTTGAGCTGGAACGAGTTCATCTTTCGAGATGAACCTAGATACAAGGAGGTTGTATGCGAATTCATGTGCACCGTGCAACTAAGCCAAAAATTCGATTTGAGAGCCGGCCAATATGGGTTAGTGTTTCGGGCCTTTGGCGATCCCTTCTACATTATCTTCGACCAATTATCCTCCCTTTTTAACCTGCAAGTCATAAAACACATCCCCTTCATCATCTCCGCACTTGACGTTATCTACTCCGAATTTTGGTCAGAGATTTCCATTGAAACCAATTCAACACCCCCCCCCCCTTCCCTTCTTGGTGCCTAAGGCCAACAAAATCAAATAAGCATTTACAAGAAGGCACAAGTACATTATAGTGGTAGTAGACTACTTTTCAAAGTGGGTAGAGGTCGAGGCCTTCAGCAAGCTAGAGTCAAAGCAAATGACTCGATTTATCAAGAAAAATCTCATATGTCGATATGGTATACCACATCACATTGTTACAAATAATGACATCTATTTTCAGACCAAGGTTAGGATAATCTTAAGAAAGTATAAAGTAACTCACCATAAGTCATCACCATATAAGCCACAATCTAATGGGGCAATTAAGGCAATTAACAAGAACACAAAAAACGTTCTCACAAAAATGGTCGAAACATACAATGACTAGTAAAAAAGGTTATTGTATGCTTGTAGGGTTATCAACTACATCAAGGACATCAGCTAGAATGATATCATCTTCTTTAGAGTATGGGATGGAGGTGGTATTGTCAATTAAACTAGAAGTGAAGTCCTTGCAAGTGTTGGCTAAGTCTAATGTCCCTAAATACCAACAGGTGAGAAATAAAATCAAACAATTAACTTTGTTAGATGAGAAAAGGCTAAAGACCCTTTATCACATCCTGTTATATCAAGCTAGGATGGTCAAACATTTAACAAAAGGGTTAGGCCGTATGTGAAAAATGTTGGCAATTTAGTGCTAAAGGTGGTTCGACAACAAACTAAGGATCCTTGAGGAAAGTTTAGGCTGAATTAAGAAGGTCCCTATGTGATCAAATAGATATACTTAGGTGGTGTAGTGAAATTATCTATATGGATGGGAATGAGTTTATTGAACTACTAAATCTAGACAGGCTAAAGAGATACTTCGTGTATGGCATAAGAAAAGTAAAGTAAACTAGCTTGCTAAGTTGAAAACATGGAAAGGCAATTCAAGCAAATGTTAAGGTATGATTTCATAAAGCAAAAAAAAAAAAAAAAGAGAAAAAAAGCCCACTAAATAAAAAAACTCGAAAGGGCGGCTTAGGAAAATTTTAGAGTAAAAAAAAAAAAAAGGGTTGTGTACAAGATAAAAGTCAAGAGAGTGTGACTGACCACAAAGGAAGCAACCGCGAGATACTTGAGTTATAATAGAAAAAGTAGAGGAGAGAGTCAAGGGAGCGACTGAGCAAATGCATTGAGTAAGTTGTTGGATGTTCTAATGTTCCACTATTAAGAACAGTAGTCTTGTATGCAATTAATGTGTAATATGCAAAATGTGCATGGTCCATGTAAAGTACAACATCAAAAGAAAAAGCATTCATATAATTAAAAATAAATTTCATCAAACATGTCCTTAACTGTAGTTACATATATAAAAGGAGTCCTTTTTTGTATAGAAGATCATTGCTTGTAATGCTTTACTAGGATGAAGAGGATGTCTACAACTCTAAAAGTTGCACAACCACAACATATAGTTTGTATCATCTTTAGGCTATGGATCTCTACTAGTATAAAATTTGTAGATGTTGTAACTGGTCTAAATAGCCTCAATCTTGTTTAAGAAGTGCTGAGACAAAGGGCCCTCGAAGAATTAAGGAAGGAACTCTACTTAGAACTAGGAAGCATTAAATTGGCAGCACACTCGAATGGTTTCATAGAATGTGCCCGAAGCTAAAGTAGAAAGAATGGCACAATCCCTGTAGGTCCTCAAGTTAACATGTGACAAGTTCTACCATGGGCAACTCTAACAGATGTCGAAAATAGTAACGCAGGACATTTATTCAGCCTATTTGGCTCTTGTAACAGTGGGCTTTGACAAATGGCAATTTGAGTGGTGTTGCATGTAATAGAGCCTCGTATCCATATTAGAGGTAGCCAATAGTCCCAACCTTTTTTACAGCCATAGCTGAAGGAAAAAACAAGAAAAAAAAATTAAAAAGATGAAAAAAGAATATAATATGCAATTAGGTTGAAAACCTATAAGGGTTGCTTAAGTAAAAGTAAACGACTAGGTATATTGAAAACTCATAAAGGTTGTTTAGATAAAAATTAAGACAATGATAAAAAAAAAAAAACTACAAAATGAATTCTCAATTGAAGTAGTAGTAGGCTCCCCATGAAAGAGTCATTAACACCGAGAGCTACTTTGTCTAGACCCATAATGGTCTCTTTCAAGATCATTGGTATGAGAGTCCTCCCTGACTTATCTCCTTTTAGGAGTGGTAGAATTTATAAATCAATCTTCCCATCCTTTCTCTGTAGCAAATACTCACTTATCAAGATGGTTGCTATAATACGAGCCTGAGCCACTTGAACATGACCCCTAAAAAGGAAAAGAGTGAGAAAAAAAGCCATGAGAATCTTCTCCTTGCCTAGTGTGTACCTGGGAACTTCCACATACTATATGTCAAAAATCTCCATCATCTTTTGGACGTATGGATAATCCAGCTTTGGTAACGTAATCCAGTCAGTAATTGTGATAAGGTAGTTGAGAATCAAGACGAACTCCTTCAATAAGGGCAGATCTTTGTATCCCAAAAGTAGAGTGGAATCCCATAAATCGCAAGCTACTTGAAGGAAACTCGTGTCTAGGTAGACATGAGAAAGATAACAAAAGGAAGTAAGATTGACCTAAGGTAGATTGGGCTAGATCTAAAAGGGAAAATACCTTAAAAATACCTTTGCCATGTTTTGGAGGCTGAAAATGGAGGTTTTGAAAAGAAGACGGTGTATGGTTGTTTATAAAAGATGATGGGGTTACTTAATGCTTGATAGTTATATATAGTAAAGCAAGTTTAAATAACCCACTTAGTGTACATAAACCACTTACTAGGTTGTACAAACCACCTTATTCTAGAAATTTTGAGCAACATCCTCTTTATATTTTGGTCTCAAAAATTATTTGTGCCTACTTCAAACAAAATATGTATAAATAAGAAAAGGCAAAATGGTTCAACATGCATTCAGAATATGGAATCAGAGGCCAAAATCAAAATTTGCACTAAAAACTAGAAATTTTAAAATCTAACAAAATAAAGGCGAGATCACCTTAATGTATCCTAAAGGTTTTATCATCCTAACAATAAACCAAAGTTAGGACTTTCAAATCACCCAAAATATCAACTACAACTGTGTAAAAATATCAATAAAAATTTAAAAAATACATTGTATTGAAATGGAAAGAAGAAAACATCCTAAAAGTTAGGGGTCCTAGAGGTTCAACTATCCTTGCTCCCAGAGGGAGTCCTCTCTGTGTCTTCTGCCTCACCATCTATGGCCATGTATCCACCCTCCTCGACTGTTCGGGTCAGCATCCCTGTCTCAACCTTAGCTTTTACTAGGCGATGATCCCTTTCCTAGAGATCATGAGTCAGACATTGGATTGTCTTTTGTATGATACACTAAGGTTAAGATGGTTAGTTAGGACACAAATCACACACACAAGCATAGGTCACAAACATGCATACATGTATTCTTTTTCACTTATTACATGCCTTTTGCTACTAACCTGCATAGATCAAATTTATTTCGTTATGGCTCTCCTCAAGGTGTTAATTAGGTTGACCATTGCCTTGGTTTAAATCTAAAGAATTTGTAAAGAAAAGAAAAGTATTCCCAGGACTATAAGTTTGATGAAATGTGATGAGAATGAAAGTAAGGGATATTGACATAGGTGGTCTTGACAGGCTCGAAGGTGTAAGGAACTAGGTAAGCTATAATGACATCATCAACCCTGTCAAAGATGTCATGCGGGACTCCACTAGACTATCTAGCATAAAGTCTAGCTCACCTACTACCATAAGCTTCAACACCCTATAAGTGGTTCCATGGCCCCACTTACGGCCTTGAGCAGTAGTAATAGGAGGTGTCGATGCAGTAGGCCTTCATGTCACCTGTGCAATGGTCCTTCGAGTGTCATACTGGAGGATGATCCCCTTATTGGCCTCGTACCGAGGGAACGCCCTAATGGCTGCCTTTATCAATGGGAAGGAACTAACCAAGGCCCTAGCCACCTAAGTCTTATAAGAAACCCAGTTTGAGACCTGTTAATCCCCTAACGCAAAGTGCAATGCTACCTCTAGCTCTCACTCCTTCAAATCCATTACCCAGATCATACTCGTAAGTGAACGTTGAAGGAAAAGTCATGCATCTAGGCCCTCATACTAGTAAAAGACAAGCTCACCCAAGTAAAAATTATGGAGGAAGGGTTCTACCACCTATCGTCGCCCATAGGAGATAACTTTGCCACCTCAAATGGCCATGCCTCCATAGGGCCCTTCTAATCACAATGTACCTGTAATATGAATAGACAATCATTGTAAGTGTAAAACTAAGGGAAATAAGTGCATAACTATATTTGACATAGGTTTCCTTTTGTAGGAAGGTAATACCTGATCGATAGTTAGGGTGTTTAGGCGAACACACCTGGTAACTACGAAACTCTTAGTATGGGGCGTGACACTCCACTTTATAAACCATCAGTGTGTCACCGCATGCAGGAAAATCGACTGAAATCATCTTTATGTTCACGCTCACCAGTTAGCTCACCCTCTCAAAATCCTATTGAGATTGCAACTACTCCAGAGCATCTTATGTAATAGCATCCTAGTCAAATAAATCCTTTTATATGTCAAACATATAGTCATCATGGTACCTAGCCATGGCATCGTCTCTTAAAGCATAGAAAAACCTAAGAAGCTAAGTCCATAAATTTCTAGGAATGAGAAAGAATAAAGAGAGAAAAGAATAAGACAAATTAAAGGGTCATTGTCAAGAGGTTTATATAGTGGGGTTAGTTTGTATTAGACTATAATGGTTTGTACATACTATGTTTTGTGTTATGGAAGAAGTTCCATTAAGTGGTATGTACATACCACCCCATGGTTGTACAAACCACTAATGGATGACAGGTCAAAATTGGGCCTTTTAAGCCCAATTTTCCAAAAATGGCCCCACTAAGGCCTAAAAGGTCAATGCAACCATCCAACTTACCAAATAGATTGACCAAAATACTTTTACTCCTATCAATATGCCAATCGAATTGCCAAAATATTTTCTAACTACAAGTTACACTTTCATGAAGCCTTAAGTACACATCTAGGAAGAGATTTTCCACTATAAAAATATCTGAACTTGCAAGAGCAATTTTTACAATATATGGGCACAAATCTACCACTTTAATATAGAAATACAACCCCCAAGACGTCCAGAAGGGATCCAAGAGTACCAAATCACTTTTGACATGTCAGAAAGGCATAAATGACATGAGACCAACCCAAGGAGGCATCTTTAAGCCAAAATCACCAACTAGAAGGGCTAAAGCACTTACAAAGATTTAAGAACATTACTAACTATAAGAAGAAAACTACAAGCCTAAGAGATATAACAACACCTAATACCTATTAGAAAGCTTCCAAAACTTCCTCAGTATCTCCTAAAGAGTTGCTAAAAGATACAACAACACTTGGTTCCTGCTAGAACTTCCTCAGTACCTGCTATAAAGCTTTTAATAAATATAACAACACCTGGTGCCTACTAGAAAGCTACTAGAACTTCCTCAATACTTGTTAAAAAGCTATTAAGAGATACAACAACACCTAGTGCTTATTAGAAAACTACTAAAACTTCCTTAGTACCGCTAGAAAATTGCTGAAAGATACAACAACACCTGATGCTTATTAGAAAGTTGTCAGAACATCTTCAATACTTGCTAGAAAGTTGCTAAGAGATATAACAACGCTTGGCACAAGCTAGAAATCTACTAGAACAAGCTTTAATGCATACTCAAGGAGCTGCTAATGAATTATATCCTTTGGTGTCCTTAATGCCTACATTCCTTACATTATTTGATAAGACTTATTCAAACTTTAATTTCTCAAATGTTATTTTCAAAGCCTCAGAAAGCAGAGGGCAAACTGTATGCATCAAAATCTAGGCCTCAGGATACAAAGTCTAATGATGAAAATCACTGAACATATTACCCAAAATTCAAGTGGAAATTGCCAAAGGAAGAAGTATTAGGCCTTAGGACACCTTAAAAAAGCCTTAAGACCGAGCCCAAGACCACACCTAAGACCAAGCCCAAAACTAAACTTAAAGCTTCCAACCCTATTTAGTGGGATGCATAACCTACTAAATTGGAATGTACAACCCACCTTAGGCATGTACAACTAAGGCTAAGCCTTCAACCCTAGAACTTTCTAGAACTGGTCCCTCCTTAAATCCCCAGGTTATAAAGCTTGAAAGATGGATGTACAACCTAACCTTGGTTATACGTCTCATGTACAAACCCTAATTCTAAGAGATCCATCCTATTCTCTGTGATTGGATATGAACATAGTGCAATCAAAACTATTTTTAACTCTTGTGCACCCTTCCATCACCTATAAATACCTCCCCATTTAAAGATGAGGAGAGCTTTAAAAAACCTTAAGGTTACTCTACCAAAATTTCAACTCAAAGCCTAACTCACTAGAAACCAAACATCTAAACCAAATACACTAGCATCCATGGTAGTTCCTAAAGCTTTGAGACTACACTTTGCATTCCCTATAGCATTTTAAAATAAAATATTAAACTTTGAGCCTCTGAGGGCAAAGGAACATACAAAAGCATCTATAGACCTCCATATCTCCCTCTCTTCTTCTTTTCCTTTATTTTGAAAACTCAAAAATTGAGAGTTGTACAGACTTGATGTAGGTTGTATAACCAACATTCTAGGTTGTATAGCCCAGCTTCTTAAGGATATTTTTTGCAAAACTCTCTTTCCACACATTCGATTTCCCCTTTGTAGAGCTATTTTCTATGATGTTTTATGGTTCCATTAATAAAATAAGATGAGGCCTAATGTCCTAGGACCCTTATTCATTTCAAAAATGAAAATTTGGACAAATTTTAAACATTTTTAAGATGCATTTTCTGTTATTACTTTATGTTCTTTCATATCTTGATTGAATGATATTTTAAGTTTATGTTTGGAACTAATTTGGTAGTGATCAAGCAAGGAATTTAAGGTTCCTAGGACATTGAGAGTCTTATTATGGTTATGTTTATCTTGAAGAATGTTGTTGCTCAACTTTGGCCTTTGATTTCCCTTCTTCTCGAGTTGCATGTTAACCTTTTTGATGATTAGTAGTGTATGTGAATGCCTAGTTCTTTTAGAATAATGAGAGAGAGGTTCATCAACCTAAGGAACTTTTATGATGATTTAGTAGTAGGCCATTAAGCTCCTTCCATATGCTTTGCATTGCATGTTTATGATTCCTTACCTTTCATGATGCATGCATTTGATTTTGATGTTATATTTATCCTTATATGATGTTGGGATGTGTTTATTATGGACTTAGATGTATGTCTAGGTACCTTGACTTTAGAGACATGGTAAAGTGTTTGATTATTTCACTTGTTTGTTTGAATATTTTAATTTATTTGGTTACTTTAGTTACTAACTTATGTGTTTTGTGGCGTAGGAGTTTATTTGAGTTAGATCATGTTTAATGGTCTCAATGGTCATCTTTGATGACAAAATTGAGATTATGGATGATCACTTGATATGGTGTATGGATGAGATGCATGATAACCCTATGCCAAGTCACATAACTCCATTTTTTTTTTAGATGATTGTGTATATGTGATGAGATACATGATAATCCTATGCCATGTCACATGACCCTCGCTCCCTTTTCTAGATGATTGTGTATATATGATGAGATGTATGGAACTCCCTTTGCCATGATGCATGATCCCCATCCCTTTTAAGTTATCGACTAGGTTTTTTTATTAGACTGTGGTAGAGGCATGTTTAGTGCTGTTAAATTGGAGTAATTAATAACTTGATTAAGATGTTAAAAGTGAACCAAAGATGCCTAAAGGATAGATCTCAATATCCAATGATTTGGGGTGTCTAACTTCTTCTCTAAGTCATACCTAATTTTTGAACTCGATCTCTGATGTGTGAATATGAAATGGGCCTTCTAATTGACTTAGTTTAGGCTTAGATTTTGTCTTCCCTTAATTCTTATTCTGACCAAAGTCAGTTGGTGACTCCATAATTCTTAAGGATGGTACTAAAGTATTATCCTGACTTGGTCCCCCGATGACCACAATTTGGACTTAAGGCTTTGAACTTATGTAAGGCCTAAAGGATCCTTTGTTGATCCAAATATATGTCACTTTTTGAGGTCATTACCAATGTAGCTATCCTTTTGGCCATAACAAATTAGGATTTGGCACTATAGTTTCTTGGTCTACAATGGACAGTAATCAGGATGACCAAGAGGCACAAAACTTATATTATAACATTTCATAGCATGGTCTAATCTATAGCATCGATCAACAAATTGATGAAAGTCAATACTTATACTTTTGCAAGTAGCAATGACATGTGAGCAATGTATCTTTGTTTGTTGAAACTTTCTACATGTGTAGTTATCCTCACAAAGTCTAACAACTTTCTTATTATCTCCTTTGCCTTTAATATGATTGTATCCAGTTACGATTTAGAAAACTAATTATTCCTTGTCAAATTTAGTACTAAAGTGGTGTTTCACTTTACACTCATGATCTCTTAATAATTTTGTAAAGATTTTACCATATGTCATCCCATCAGCCACTTTGTTTAACATTTCATCATGGTTATCATTTAAGAATTTCACCAATTTGTAAAAGGTGTGTTGTACAAGTGTTGCAATAAGCATGCCTCAAATACCTTTTAAAGCACCATTTATGGACATCACCACCTTTGTTGTCATGGAACCATAATGCTTATTATTGTCATATGCACGAGTCCATATGGTAACATTTATGCTATTTTCCCATGTATATGTTTCGATATCAACATCTTTAATTGCTTTCATGGCATTTCTAAACTTTTGTTTTTTATTTTGATTTCCTAATAAACAAAAAAAAAATGATTGCATGTTAGACACAATAAGTTATCTATAATGGAAGGTAGAAAAAAATTTATGATTTTAAGAACATACCTACTTTCAATCATTCATCCTTTAACTTTGAATTCTTGAAATGAGTGTTATAATTTGAAACTATGTGTCATAGACAAAATCAATGATATTAAAATAGAGGTCGCCACCACTGCTATTTCATTGTTACTATAATATTTTTGTGGTGATCAGAGATGACGTACAACTCTTTGTGCTTCATCATAAAGTGTTGAATCATATCTAAAAACTAACTCTAATTATTTTTGCTTTCACCATCAATAATAGCAAATGCAATTAGAAAAACTTTACTTTCTTCATCTAATGTAGAGGTAATTAACATTGTACCATTATATTTATCGTACAAAAAAGTACCATTAATATGAAGCATTGGTCTGCAATATTTAAAGCCCTCAATATATGGTTTGAAGGGCCCAAAATAAGCTTTTAAACTTTCTATGATGAGGGTTTACTTTTCTGCCACTATCAATCACAAATTCATCATCTTCAAGCATATAATATGAACAAGGATTCATTTTTTTATAGCAGCCATCATTGAGGCAATTCAGAATATGATTCATCCCAATCATCATACAACTTATAAATCAGTTTATGTTTTGCTTGCCAAACTTTAGAACATAACCATATGTTTCTTACATTTTCGCTCTTAAGGTAACAATTTGAATTGTTGAATCATCTTTGATTATGCCCTCAAGCAATGACTAATCAAAATAGCATCCATTTGGTGATGATCATTATGTGTGATATGGAAAGCACACGTATGTGGACCATTATATCTAGTTATCTCCCACATATTTGCATTTTATTTTTGTGTTGCACAAAGTCTCCAATTGCAGCCATTTGACCAGTTAGTGCGTATAACTACCATAGTATGTTTTGTTTTCTCTTCAACATGAAATTCATAGTGATTATGCAAATAATACTCTTTAATAGCTGACTATACACTTTCTCGTGAACTAAACAACATCCCTTCATTGAACTCTTTTGAAGGATCCCAAATTCAAAAAGGAATTTCATCATGGAACATGCTAACATAGTTAGCTTCCTTATTTATTTGAACGTAATTACTACTTTTAGCGATGTCTTGCATCAATAAATTAGAAGGGCCAACAGTATAGTTGGTGATAACACCTTCTATATTATCATCATCTGAAGTTGTGGCTACATCATAATTTCCTAATCCCTCATACCATTCTTCATCATCACATTCATCATCTTTATCAACATCATAAATCTCATTCTCATCAGCATCAATTCTCATTATCATCATCATCATCCTTATTATCATCAAAATCATCACCTTTTCTATCTCCCTAAACAACCCTTTTTGCATCCTAATAAATAATTTCAATATCTTGAGTTTCATATTGATGTGTCTCACCTTCATTAGGCTCAACATTATCCATCATATCTCCCTTTCACTCCTCATCCCAATGTCCCTTCCCGTCATCCCCTATATCCTCCATCTTGCCATCATCATCAATATATCCTTTTATATTTTCACTCTCATTTGGACTCTCATTCACATCATCCGATATGATCTCTACATATAACTCTATAGTTGAGAAATCAAAAACTAATAAAAGGTCATCAAACATGACATTATCATCACTGTCATTCCAAGTTTCCATTAACCTAAATTTCCATCGATTTACCTTACTCAAAAATGGATGTTTATAACTCACTTTTGAAATAATTTGATTATCATTTACTCTCATGACAATTTTGATATACTTAATAATTTCATCAAAATTCATTATTCTCAAAACTCTAAACCAATTTGACAGTCCATCTTTATAATGAATGTCATTTTTTTAAGACATATTTCTTATCCTAATAAACAAATATAAGCATTTCATTTATCATTCCTGCATCCTATATTCAAAATACAATATTTAATTTGATTTGTCATCATAATAAATATTAGTAATATAAATATTTGATTAATTTTAAGCATTCTAATAAATATATTTAATTTTACATGATAGCATATTCTTTTCATGTTATTTTATTATTACAGTATATAAAATTTTCCATTATTTTAAAAATATTATGCATTTTTAATATTTTATAATGCTTATTTTAATTTAGAAATTCTAATAATAAATACTATTATTCTTAATAGCATTCCATCACAATATCTATTTAATTTTTTATTATATATTAATATTTTTAAGTATTCAACTAATTATATTGTAATATTTTCTTTATTTTTTAAATATAATGCATAATATATATATATATATAATTATTTATTCAAGTTTTCTCAAATTTTTAAAATGATAACACTACTTTATATCCTAATATAATTATAGATATTATAACGTTCAATAATATTATCTATCAAAATTCATTTTAATGGTATTTATATTTCTCAACACTTTAGTATTTTTCTTTTCATATTTATTGTATCAATTTATAAATTTTTAATTTGTTTATATATATATAATTCTAATTATTTTAAATTTTAAAATCATAACACTCCGATATATATTTCTTATGAATAAAATTATTCACTCTATTAAAAAATTATAACACTTATTTTTAATTTATAAGCTCTAAATAATACTTAATAACACTATTATTTTTATTGATATTTAGTCATAATATCTATCTAAAATTATTTTAATGTATACTAATATAGCACCCAAGCAAATATATTTATTTTTATATTATTCTATTTACTTTATTTTTTAAATATCATGCACAAAACGTATAATTTTCATTATATTTTTAAAATCATGCATAACACATATAATTTTCAATATTGTAGTAAGTATAATAAATTTTAAATTATAGCATTTTCTTTCATATTATTTTATTATAGAAATTTATAAACTTTTCTTTAACTTTAAAAAATCTTAGACAATAAAGATAATTTTGTTCTAACTTTCACTAAATTTTATGATTATTATGCATGGTTTATTTTAATTATTTTCACTATATTATCATTATTATTTTATTATATTTTAAATTCATAGTATTATTTTCACTAATTCATCATTTATATATTTTGTTATTAATATTTTTTAATAAATAAAATTATTTTCTTTATCAATATTAATATTTTTTTATATAAACATATTGCCATAGAAATTAACGTTTGTTCAATGAGCTACTACCATAGAAATTAAAATTATTTTAATTTCTAATTTCAACATAAATATTTATGCTATTAAATAATTTTTTAATTAATTTTCATTCAAAGTTCACATTAGTGGACATTGCTATTATCCAATTCACAACATACATCATTTTTAATATGAAAATTCGTTATCAATTCATAACACAAATTTCATTTCTATCAAAAATTGTACAAATACTTTTTTTAGTTAAATTTCTGTAGATGTAATTTATTAGATTTTTCATTTAATCTGTAGATGTAATTTATTAGATTTTTCACCTTCTCTTTTTTCTAAAAATCAATATACAAAATCTTATGTATAATATTTTTCTTTTATACTGAATTTAAATAAATTATACTCACTAATACATACTTTTTATACTTTATATTCTTGTAATCCCTAAATTGGAGCTCTATACTCACAAATTATCTACAGATGTTAACAAAAAAATTATAGTTAATTTTCATTTTTCAGTATAATAAAAAATAAAATTTATTATATAATTTACATATTTACCTTATAATTTGCTTCAACTTTTCTCTAATAATATACAATAAAAATAGATATTATAGTGGTAGTAATAGAAGAAAAAGAAGAAGGCGAAAAAGAAGAAGAAAATAATTCTTCAAGAAATAAATTGAACATAGAAGGAGAAGAAGAAAGAAACGGAGAAGGACAAGAAAATTGAAGTGGACAGATGAGATATTTGAACAAATAGAAAAAAATTGAAGTGGACAAATGAGATATTTGAATAAATAGAAGACGTTATCTCCCATTTATTTTCACCACCCACTAGCTTAGATTGGTAGGTTCTTGAGTGTGTAGTGAGACATTACCTCATTGCCACACGCAAAGCTCCATGCAGCTTTAAATTTTTTTTTTAATATAATCCACTTGTTTGACTAGTGGACCATATTTAATTTTTTTGTAACCCATCTAAAACTGTGACTGGCGGACTATACTTGGGACAAATTTTTTACCTGGTTCGTCAATTTTACTTAGAGACAACCATAAAAAAGAAAAACTATAAAACCATAAATATATTTTTTTTACATCCAATTTTATAAAAGCCCCTTAATCTACTACTATATTTCATTTGATACTTTAATGTACTGCATTTGTTATATACTATTTAAATAAAATAAATATTCTGTTAATATTATTTTTCAATGATTAGATCATCACTATATAAATGAGTGATAATAAAAATTATTATCAATAAAAATATCATCAATAATTATAAATTTTTACTATATATGTTTTAATTTTTGTGATTGTTGTCCCTTGGCATCAAGAAGAGGGTTGAATTGGTGTATTAAAAAATTAAAAGACAAAGAAGAGGGGAAGAAGAATGAGTAGAGATGAGACAATGATTTATAGTGGTTCGAATATAATTGACCATACGTCCACTCTTCAATCTATCAATTGGGTATTTCACTATCTCAATGTGTTTTCAAGCTTACACCCAACTTGTACAACTTGTGTTTTGATGGCTCACACACAACCTTACAACAATGTGTTTTTAGGCTAACACACAACCTCACTCAAGTGTT
>CATIWR010439920.1:0-38056 GCA_949677035.1 Omphalea diandra | reverse complement strand
ATCACCTTTATCCATCCTCTAATTTCTAGATGCTCTTTATACTTTTAGATGAGCTCTCAAACACCATTATTTATGATGCTATAATAAGCACACAACATGAAATAATTTATCATATAACTATGCAAACACTGCATATATGTTCAAGCATCCTAAATGCAACGGTGCAATTGTCATTGTCATGTTTTTACAATTCACATGTCTAAATGATTATTTATCTTGTGCATATGTTCATGTGAGATTTCATATCATTTGATACAGTGCATATGCTCATATGTAATTTCATATCATTTGTACAATGAATATATTCATGTGATAATGCCAATGAATAGGGATAGGGCTATTACATTTGTTGTAATCAACCTTTATGGTAGGTTTGGAACTCTCTCTTGGGCTTCCTCAATGTGTTGGAATCCTAAAATTTGACACATACTTGATTATAAATATGTCAAAATGATTTTGAATGCTTAGTAGGAAAATATGGGCATGTTTTGTGCAAGTGGATCTAGTGTTTATGCATATTTTCCTTATATGGTAGCTTGCCTTTGCTACACTCTCACAGTAATAACTCTAGATACACTTATCCAAATGAATTGATTCATTTCTTTTAAATAAACTAGACACATAATGATACAACATAGTCAAATTTATGGTCAATATAAGACATATAAAAAATGTGTTGAATTTTGAATTTTGCCCTATTTCAATGTCATCTTAGTCTAAGTAGGTCTTACAATCTTGGGTATTTCTCAAATTATACAAATCCAATTTCAAAACATATTTACCAAAAGTTACAAAACATATAAAGGAACTTTTTTCATGGATTATTCATTGTCTAATTCAGTATATAAAATCACCAAAATAAATGACTAATCTCAAGGTGATCAGGTTTTCAATGTGTTGACAATTAGTCATGATGAAGGGGCAATGTCTCATCAAGCATGATAAATTTGGGAAAAATATTTTACAAGCATGTATAGAAGACATAACTATAGAACTTTAAAGTTTAACACATCACAAATTCTGGTTCTATGGCCATCAAATTCTTTAAAAACAGAATTATAAGACTGATGAGGTTTCATCGGGTTTAGGGTTAGTCACAATAAATAAGCCATATCTCTTTCCACATAGCAAATCAAACAAAATTGCTTTACAAATATTTAGAGGGGATATAACCATACAAATGTCATGTTTTGTACTTTGTCTAAATAGAACATAAGGTCATCAAAATATATGAAACCAGCCAGACTGGCAAGATTTTAATTGGTTGTGAACCAACCCTAATGAAGGAGCCATATCTCTTCACACTCACTAAATTAAGCAAAACTGTTCTACGCAAATTTAGATGGGGCATAAAGCTACATTTTCATGTTTTAAACTTTCCTTAATTCCTCTTCTAATGTTATGAAATCATGGGTACAAAATATGTTATAACAATAAAACCAACACAATCATCTTTTGTTTCTTTTGAGCTTTAATCTCCATGCATGAGCTTTTCCTAAATTACTCCAAAATTCTTGCTAATCATGCATGTTTAACATATTATGAGGGAGGAATTTCATATGGGAAGAAGATAAAATCACTTACCTATTTTGCCATAGCTAGAAAAACTTAGGGTTTCTTCCAAACTAGCTCACTCTTCTCCCTTTCCTTCTTCTTCTTCTTCTTCTTCTTCCTCTTGTCTTCCTTTCTTTCTTTCTGTTTTCTACAGTCCCTCACATTTTTTGCTTTCTAATCTGATCCTAAAAGATGAAAATTTTAATTTGTATACCTACCCTAATAAGACAAATCATGGTATCTCACTACTAATGGTTGGAAGTTTAATATTCCTATTTTAATCTATATTTTTCACTCTTTCATCACCTTCATCCATCTCCTAATCCCTATATGATCCTTATAATTTTAAATAAGCTCTAAAACACCATTATTTATGATGTTATATACCATGCACACAACTTAAGATAATTTTCCATGCAACTATACAAACATTACATATATATTCAAGTGTCCCAAATGCAATGGTGCAAGTTTCATAGTCATGCTTATCTAATTCACATATCTAAATGATCATTTATCCAATGCATATTTTTATGTGGGATTGCAAATCATTTATGCAATGAATATTTTCATGTGAGAATGCTAATAAATAAGGATAAGGATGTTATATAATTTAAGTTTGGTTTTATTTTGTTTGAGTTCATGATTAAGTCTAATTTTGATAATGATGACTATAGTCTTACAAGAACTAAAAGAAAACAATTAAAGTGGTAAAGGGCAAGAGCGATGAGCACATAAGAGGGTAAAAGCTAGTTTATGTGAAACACGAGAGTGAGTGCCATCTTTTGAGTACAAACACATAAGAAAGTGTTTTGTGAGGATTCTTCTTTATTTATTTATTTATTTTTTGTTTCTAAACATACTAGAGTATAAAGAAGTAGAGCAAAATCATGAAATGAGGCTTTTAAAGATCTATGCAAGATATAATAGGCTGACTACTAGATAGAATGGATAAGAAGGAAAGGAACCATGCAATAACCACTAACACTACCAACAATAATAAAATAACACAGATAAGCTATAAGAGGGAGATGGCAAGACAACAATCTTAGAAGTATAAAAATGAAAATCCTAACTTTTCATGGAAGAAGTGATCCCAAAGTATACTTAGCATAGGAAAATAAGGTAGAGTTCATCTTTGAATGCCATAAGTATTCCAAAGAGAAAAAAAGTAGAGTTTGCTATTATTGAATTTATTGATTATGCTCTTATTTGTTAGGACTAATCGATGGTAATTAGTAGGCATTGTGGAGAGGAACCAATCTCTACATGGAAAGAGATGAAACATATCATGCATTGGAGGTTTATTAATAACCATTACTATAGAGAATTTTACAATCGACTTTAAAGGGTTGTGTAAGGTTCCAAAAGCATTAAAGGCTTGTGTAAGGTCCAAAAGCATGGAGGAGTATTAAGAGATAGAGATGATGTTGAACTATGCCAACATAAGGGAGGATAAAAAACAAATAATGGCTCATTTTTTAAATGGTCCTAATAAAGATATTACTAACATTATTGAATTATAGCCTTATATGGAGTTTGATAAGATGTACCATATGGTCCTAAAGGCAAAAAGATAATTAAAAGGGAGAATTTCAAGTTCAATTCAGGCTATTTATTAACAAATTGGAGCAATAAATGGATAAGAGATGAAAAACCCAATTCGAAGCCCAAAATCGATTTCATCAAATGATGTAATGAATGAGGGAAGCCTAAGCAAGCCAAACCACCCAAAGCTAAAATAGTTTCCTTTAAATATTTCAAGTGTAGAGGACAAGCCCACATGTATGAGATAGTCCAAATAAAAAGGTTATGATCATTGTGAATGTTGTAATTGATAGTGAGGATGAAGAAGAAAGTGAACCCAAAATGACCCCACTAATTGATGCTAGTGATGATGAGGATGACCTTAAAAAGGTAACTAGCATAGAATTTCCAGTTACAAGGCAATCTTAGAGTGCCCAAGTTAAAGCTAAGATGAGCAAAGAGAAAATATCGTCCATGTAAGGTGTAGGATACAAGGCAAGGTGTTAGCATTAGATTTAAGGTTTTAGGATGCAAGCCTAATGATGAAAATCATAGAGCCTATCCCTAAAATACAAGTGTAATTCCCAAAGAAAGAAATGAGAGGCTCTGGGATACCTTCGAGAAATCGAAGACAAAACCCAAGATAAAACCCAAAATTAAGCCTTAAGTGATATGTGATGCTTAATGGGCTATACAACCCATCAATTTGGGTTGTAGATGTAATGACCATTGTCATTTACAAAACTCATAGCATTCATGTCCAAAATACATATGCATAAAGGTTTTATTCATTATACATGCACAATCAAACATGTATTTAATGTACATATATGTTAACTAATTTCAAGGCTAGTGACTACAAACTGATTCCTATCTAAATTTATGTACATGACACAAGGAGAGAGAGAGTTGGAATTTAGCCAACGACCTGTGGTCCATGTGTCTTGATGCAAAACTCTAAGCACCAAAATGTCCAATCTTATGCTTCAGTATCTGAAAAGAAAAATTTGAGATTTGGTGAGTTGCAACTTAATGAATAAAACAATAGTCAGATTCTTATGCCACAACCAACATAAGAATATCATCGAGATACATTACAAGTATAATAATTGACTATGCAAGTGCAAAACAACCAACATAAGAATATCATTAAGATACATTGCAAGTATAATAATTAACTATGCAAGTGCAAGTGCAATAGATTTATTTTTATGTCGTGGCCTAGCAAGGCAAACACTGCTTTTGGGAATTCATGTGATTCAAGTGACATTTGATTTTGCTGGCCAACATATAACAAGTGAACCATTTGATCCATAACATGTACCAATGGGACATATTAGTCCATCTTCCACATGATTTGCAAGTGTTTGAAAAGCCCGTCACAACATCCTTCTAGTTCCATATGCAAGTGTTAACAACAATGGTATACCAAGTAATCATTAGGACCATATAATTCTTGCTTGACTTGTATTCATATGTAAAAGGTAACAATTCAACCACATATACATGTAATAGGGCATAATCACATCATAAAATTATCACACATATACACATTAGAATATAATTATCATTTTTACTCACCTTTTGATGCAACCAACCTTTATAGTAGGTTTGGTTCTCTCTATAGGGCTTCCTCAAAATGTTGAGATCCTAAAACTTGATAAATACATGGTTATAAGTATGCCAAAATGATTATGAATGCTTGGTATGCAAGTATGGCATGATCCATGCAAGTGGATCTAGTGTTTATGCATGTTTTTCCTTATATGGCAGCCTGAGCTTACTACACTCTCACATCAATAATTCTAGATATGCTTACCCAAATTACTTAATTCTTTTTTTCAAATAAACTAGACACATAATGATATAACATGTTCAAATTTCAGAAAAATATAAGATACATAAAAAATGGGGTGAATTTTTGAATTTTGCTATATTTTAATGTCATCTCAGTTTGAGTAGGTCTTACATTCTTGGATATATCTCCAATTGTACAAATGAAATTGAAAAATTGATTTACCAGAAATTACACAACACATAAAGAAACATTTTTCATGTTGTACTCATTGTTTAGTTCAGTCTATAAGATCACCAAAACAAATGACCAATCTCAGGGTGAGGAGATTTTTAACATGGTGATAATCAGTCATAATGAAGGGACAATATCTCAACAACCATACAAAATTTGGCAACAATATTTTACATTCATGTAGATAATATATAAATATACAACTTTAAAGTTTAAAACATTACTAAATTCCTAATCTATAGCTATCAAATTCATGGAAAATAGAATTAAAAGACAGGTGAGGTTTCATCCAGGTACAAGGTCAGCCACAATCAATGAGCCATATCTCTCTCCACACTACAAATCAATCCAAACTGATTTACAGGTGTTTATAGGGGATATAAACCTATAAATTTAATGTTTTACACTTTGTCAAAATTAGAACCGAGGGCCATCAAAATATAAGAAAACAGAAAGACTGAGATGATTTCGGTTGGTTGTGAACCAGCCCTAATGAAGGAGCCATAACTCTTGACACACACCAAATCAAGAAAAATTGTTTCATATGAATTTAGATGAGGTAAAAAGCTACAACATTTTTTACTTCCTATAATTCCTCTTCTAGGGTTATGAAATCATAGGTAGAATATTCTTCTCTAATAATAAAATCAAAACAATCAGCTATTGTCCTTTTGAATTTCAACTTCCATCCAAGAGTTCTACCTCAAATACTCCACAATTCTTACTAACCATGCATGATTAACATGTCATGAGGGGTTAATGTCATTTGAGAAGAAAATAAATTAACTTACCTATTGTCTAAGAACCAGAAAACCTTAGGTTTCCTCTTTTGGCAGCTCACTCTTCTTCCTCTCCTTCTTCTTCTTCTTCTTCTTGTTCTTCTTCTTCTTCTTTTTCTTTCCTTTCTTTCTTCCTTAGCTCTCTTTTTCTTCTGTTGTACCTCACGTCTAAGCTCTGTATTTTGATCCTAAAGGGTTAGAAATTCCACTTGTAAATCTATTGTAACAAGACAAAATCATGGTGTTGCATTCCTATTGGTTGGAAGTTTACTTTCTTATTTTAGTCCTTATTCTTCACTCCTTAAGCACCTTCATCCATCTCCTAATCTTTAAATGCTCTTTATACTTTTAAATAAGCTATATAACACCATTATTTATTATTTTATAACATGTATACAACATAAAACAATTTGCAATGCAACTATACAAACATTACCTATATGTTCAAGTGTCCCAAATGCAATGGTGCCTATGTCATCATCATGCTTATCCAATTCACGTATCTAAATGATCATTTATCCAATGCATATGTTCATGTGGGATTTCATATCATTTATGCAATGAATATATTCATGTGATAATGCCAATGAATTTGGATAGGGATATTATAGAATAACCTATCAAGCATGGTTGTACAACCATGGACAGGAGTGTACACTCACCCTAAGACCTTAGTCATAAGAATCTTCTAGAACTATTCCACCCTTAAACCCTAGGGCTATACAACCTTGAAAGGTGGGTGTACAACTATTTCTTATCAGTATAACCCATATGCAAACCCTAATTTAAAAACATTTAACTTCCTCTATATGATAGGATACGTCCATGGTGTAACCAAAACTGTTTCTAGCATTGTGCACTCACCTAACATTGGAAACCCTAAGGATACTCTACCGAAATTACTTCTTAACTCACATTTAACACAAAAAACCCTATAACCCTAACTTACCCAACTCATTATAAGGTAGGACTAGGTCTTTTCCTTCACCATTTGAGCATTCCTTAAGCATTTTGGAGGGTATAGAACACCATGTGAGCCTTTGAGGGTATTGAAACATACAAAGGCATCCAATACCCCTCCCCTCTCCTTATTTTCCCCTTTTTTCTTCCTTTTCTTCATGTTCTTTTTATTATTTTAGAAACCTAGGACTTGAGGGTTGTATTGCCTTTATACAGGCTACATACCCACTATTCTAAGCTATACAACACTAATAATAGGTTGTACAACCCTTATTTCTTGAACACAGTTTTATGAAACCTTTTTTATTCTCATTCATATTTATGCTATCTAAAGTATTCTTTTATGTTTCTTTGTCACTCCAATGGCAGAATAGGGTAAGGCTAAATAGTTAAGGGGCTATATTCACTTCAAAAATAGAGTTTTGATAGGTTTTGCAATGGTTTTCATGGTTCTTACCATCTTAATGTTCATGCTCTCTAACATAGATTCAATGATGATTTTCAATTATGTTTTGATCATTTTAGGGCAATGACCAAGAGAGGAACTTGAGGTTGTACTGACATTAGGATTCCTCCTTTTTATGGTTATGTCGGTGTTGGAAACATATGAGTAGTATCTTAGCTGTTATACCTTTCTTTGGTTTGCATTATAACCTTTTTCATGGTTAGTGATGCTTCTAGATGCCTAAGCTCTTTATGTGCAATAAGAAGGAGGGTTTATCAACCCAAAGATCTCTCTTTTATGATGGTTATTGCCTTAGGCCATGTAATATCCTCCAAAGTGTCCTGTATCTCATGTTTATGGTTTATAGTACTTTATGATTTATGCATTTTGGTCATGCTATATCCTATTTTATTTTTTGATTTGTGATGCTGAAATGTGTTATCATAGAGTTAGAATGTGTATTAGGGTACCTTGACTTTTGGAGATATGGTAAGATGGCCATCATGGACCATATCTTGTCTTCCTTTTTTTTTTGTTTGCTTCAAGCTTTCTTCCTTCATTTTCCTCTTGATTCATTACTAACTTGTTTTCTTCCTTTGGGTGTAAGTGTTATTACTGAAGTTGGACAATGAATTTAGTCTTAGTCACTACAACATATTGATTATGGATGATTATATGTGTGAATGGATGATAATACATGCCAAAAATCGTATGCCATGATGTATGATCCCCCTTCCCTTTATTGAACGATGACTTGATTCGTTAAAGTGGATTATGCATAGATGTATGATTAGGGATGTTAATTAGACTGATTGATAACTTGCGTAAAATATTAAAGGTGAACCAAAGATATCTAAAGATTGGTTCACAATATTCAGGCAATTTGGGGGTGCCTAACCTTTTCCCCAGGCCATACCAAATTTTCAAACCCAATATTTGATGGGGTGAAGATGAAATGGGCCTTCTAATTGACTTAAATTAGGTTTAAATTTTGCTTTTTTTTTATATATTCTTGTCTAGACTAAAGTTGGGTGGGAACTTCCATATTTCATATGGAAGCTACTAATGTATTATCTGACATTCAGTCCCCTGATGACCATCATTTTAGAATTAAGGCTTCGAAGTCACACAATACCTAAATGGATCTCTTATTGATTTAAGTGCACACCATACCTTGGCATCATTATAAATGTAAAGACCTTCATCCTCTCGATCCCTCGATGATCAATAAGAGGATGGAGAAGTAAGTAAGATTCCACTTATTATAGCATAACTATGAAAGAACGAGGCGCTTATAGTGGTGACTCTACTAGGGACCTAAAATTGACTTCGCATTTAATCTCTAGTTCACTTTTAGCATTTTAAACTTTTTGGTGAATAAGTCCACTGCATTCATGTAGCCTCTACACTTCACTGCGAGCACTAAGTGCCCTTAGATAAATCGATGCTTTTCCAATCTCTTTTCTCAAAAGGATTTATTTCCTTGCTTGTACATGTATCTTCAAGTAATATAAAGAATTCATTCTTTTAATTCCTTTATGTATATGTTCTTTTGAGACTTTAAGTCTTCCCAATATGAGGTGACCCTATACATTTTTTACCTCATGATGGTATAAGAATGAGGCTCCACATAGGAAAATGCCACTAGACCTCATTTATGGGAGGGATAAGGTTGGAAGAATCTTGCTCAAAATGACTTATGCATATCATTCATACATGTATTGATTATCTATTCATGCATCATGATAATAATGTTTGTCTTATGACCATCATAGCTCCATCCAAACCCTCATGGAAGAGAATGGGGAATCAAATTTCTAAAAGAGTAAGACTGAGTTTGAGTTAGAAAATTGATTCAATCATGGAGCTGACCATACCATTAGAGGTTTTAGATAAGATGATGGTTGACTTTAACTATAAGATGGAAGACAGGATTGATGAGGAAGTAAACAAGCATTCAACGAGATCTTTAAAATAGTGGAAACCTTTGCTAATAGGACTGGCATAGGGAAAGTACCAATAGAAGTGTCTTAACTTATAGGGATTGATGATGATTTATTCAAAATGAAAAAGTACTAAGAAAGCAAGTTTTCCACAAAAGTGGATACATAATTGCCATGCTAGACAAACCCTTAGAAAATGAAAAGAAAGGCACTCAATTCAATGACTTTGCCAAACAGTTAGAGAAAATACAGAAGATCATAAGTGCTAAAGGTTTGGAATAGGGAATAGACATTGAGGAATTGCTTGCTTGCAAACCTAAGAAGCTACCAACTAAATTTCATATGTTAGAGCTTCCCAAAATAATAAGAATTTAGAATGCTAAGAACCATATTCGTTTTATATGCTAGTTATAAAGGCGTCAAAAGTTCCTGTGTAACATCCTTATCCATATTTATTGGCATTATCACATGAACATATTCATTGCATAAATGATATGAAATCCCATATGAACATATGCATTGGATAAATGATCATTTAGTCATGCAATTTGTAGAAACATGACAATGACACTTGCACTGTTTATATTTGAGACACTTGAACATATATGTAGTATTTGTATAGTTGCATGACAAATTGTTTTATGTTGTGTGCATGTTATAGTATCATAAATAATGGTGTTTTGGAGCTTAATTAAAAGTATAAGGAGCATTTAAGGATTAAGAGATGGATGAAAGTACTTAAAGAGTGAAGAAGAGGGACTAAAAGAGGAAAAGTGATATTCCAACCAATAGAAATGAACCACCATGATTCTATATTATTATAATAAGTTTATATCTACTAATTAGGGCATAATTGAGGGGTAAGTCATGAGGTATTGCAAAAAGAGAGTGAGAGAGAGCTAAAGAAGAAGAAGAAGAAGAAGAAGAAGAAGAAGAAGAGAGGGAGAAGAGTGAGCTGCTTAAGGTTTTCTAATTTTGGGATAGTAGGTAAGGTAATTTATCTTTTTCTAAATTGAAATTAACCTCTCATGACATGTTAATCATGCATGGTTAGTGAGAATTATGGAGTAATTGAAGTAGAGCTCTTGAATGGAAGTTATAAACCAAAAGAATAAGAGCTGATTCTGTTGATTTTGCTGTTAGAGCAGAATTTTGTACCCACGATTTCATAATCCTAAAAGAGGAATTAGGGAAAGTGAAAAATATGAAAGTTGTAGCTTTATGTCTCGTATAAATGTATATGAAACAGTTTTGTTTGATTTTGTGTATGTGAGGGATATGACTCCTTAAGTAGGACTAAGTCAAATCCGAACCGAGATGATCTCAGTCTTCTGTTTTCTTATATTTTGATGGCTTTATGTTCTGATTTTGGCAAAGTGTAAAACATGAAACTTATAGGTTTATGTCCTCTATAAACACTTGTAAACTAGTTTTGACTGATTTGTTGTATGGAAAGAGTTATGGCTCATTGATTGGGATTGACTCTGCATCGGGGTGAAACCCACCTTTCTTTTGAATCTATTTTCCAAGTATTTGATGGCCATAGATTCAGAATTTGATGATGGTCCAAACTTTAAAGTTGTATATTTATGTATGATATACATTCCTTTGAAATATTTTCACGCCAAATCCAACATGGTTATTGAGATATTGTTCCTTTTCATGATTGGTTGTCAACTTGTTACAAACCTACTCATCCTGAGATTGGTCCTTTATTTTGGTGACCTTATAAACTGAATTAGACAATGAGTAAAACATGAAAATGTTCCTTTATATGTTTTGTAACTGATGGTATATTATTATTACAATTGGAGTTGTACAATTTGAGATACACCTAAAAGAGTAAGACTTACTTAGACTGAGAGGACACTGCAACAGGGCAACATTTAAAAATTCACCACATTTTGTGTGTGTCTGATATTGACCTAAAATTTGAATATGTTTTCTTGTTATGTGTCTAGTTAGTTACAAAAAAGAATAAAGTCATTTGGATCAGTATATCTAGAGTTATTGCTATGAGAGTGTAGCGAGCTCAGGCTACTCTATTAGGAATATATGCATAAACACTAGGTCCACTTGCATGGATCATACCATACCTACATACCAAGCATTCATAATCATTTTGACATACTTATAACCATGTATGTATCAAATTCTAGGATCTCAAAACCTTGAGGAAGCTTTAAAGAGAGAACCAAACCTACCGTAAAGGTTGGTGATATCAAAAGGTGAGTAAAAACCATAATTGGATTCAATGGGTGTATGTGATAATTGTATGATATGATTATGTTCTATTACATGTATATATATGATTGAATTGTTACATGTTACATGAAAATATAAGTCAAGTGAGAATGATTAAATTGTTACATGTTACATGGGAATAATATGATTATGTTCTATTACATATATATATGATTGAATTATTACATGTTACATGGGAATAATATGATTATGTTCTACTGAATGTATATATGATTGAATTGTTACATGTTACATAGGAATACAGGCCAAGTCAGAATCAAATGCTCTTAAGTATTACTTGGCATATCATTTGTGAATAAGCACTTACACATGGAACTAAAAGGGCGTTGTGACCGACTTGTCAAACACTTTCAAATCACGTAGAAGATGGACCAATAGGTCCCATATCATATGTCAAATGAATTACAGGAAGATGGACCAATGGGTCGCAAATCATATGTTACATGAATCACATGAATATCTTGGGAGCAATGTTTGCCTTGCACAGTCGCGACAAAAACAAAGCTATTGCATTTGTACTTGTATAGTCAATTGTTATACTTGCAATGTTTCTTGATGATATTTGATTATGGATTATGCCATAAGAATTTGATTATTGTTTTTATTCACTGAGTTGCAACTCACCAAATCGCAAAATTTTTTTTCAGATACTAAAGAATAGGAATTGGACACTTTGGTGCTTTGAGTTTTACATTGAGACATATGGACCATAGGTCGTCGGCTGAATCCTAACTCTCTCTCTCTTTGTGTCATATACATATATGTACATCAAATACATGTTGGATTATATGTGTAGGATGGATAAGACCTTTATGCATATGTATTTTGGACATGAATGATATGAGTTTTGTAAAACGAATATGGTTGTTACATCTTGTGTATACTATGTTAGAACTTTTTGAGTTATAGCTAGAAAGATCTGTAAAGATGTAGTATTTAAGTTAATCGAAAACTATCAAGGAAAACTGAAAAATGTTGACAAAAGCTCTTAAGAGACATAATGCTTACAATTTAGATCTAAAAGTTACATTGCAAGACAAGGAATCTTTAAGGCCAAAAATCAGTGAAAGCTATAATGATTACATTAGGTGATGGAAGAAGATGGCTTCATAAGCCACCATAAGGCCCATTGAGAAAAATAGGTCAGATGATTATTAAAGGGGCTTTGCCTACTATTAGCACTAAAATCTAAGGAATGTTGATTTGAAATTTAAAGACCTTCGAGAAGTAGGTTTGCATACTAAAGAGTTAGAATATGAATCAAGAAGACAGTATGGGGGAAGAAGAAATGCCTTACCTCAGCCTTAGTATGAGGGAAATAAGGTGGTTAATATAAATGCCATAAGGGCACTAAGACAGTTCATTGATTTAGGTATGCCATTGTTTAAGGCATTTGAAAGATTAGAGAGGAAGGGAGAGTTGATGCCTTTAGCACTAAGACAATTTCCTAACTTGTTGCCCAAGGGATATGATGCCAATGCGTAATACACTTTTCACCAAGGAGTAGGTCATAATACTGATGATTGTTAATGATGAGACACGGGATTCAAGATCTCATCGATAATAAGATGATTATCCTACCAAATCTTAAGAGGCCTAACATCCAAAGGAACATTCTCCTAAACTAGCATAATATGCCTCCCTCAAATCAAGGGACATTCATGGTAGGTTTTGGAATTTTCAAGAAAGTTATGGTTGCTACTATCATAGAGGTCATAAGTGAGGTTTTAGTTATTTGCACTATCAATCCATGGGGAAGCTCAAATAAAGAGACAAACGAGGTGTAAAAAAAGAGAATGATTTTACTATGGGAAGAGAGTGATGAAGAGATCAAGATGAAATAAGTAAGCCATGCTACTCATAATAGGAAGTACTATATAGATAGAAAAGCCCCTAAGAAACCGAAGGTGGAGAAAAAAATAAATGAACTTGTTGTAAAGGAGAAGAAAGATGACAATCTCATTATGGAACAATTGAAGAAGATGCCTTTCTAGATCAGTGTGTGGGAGTTGCTCATCATCTTTTAGGAACATAAAAAGGTTATGGTTAAGGCTTTATTTGGTTATGTTATCTTAAAGGAAGCTACTTCAACAAATGTCATTGCATTGGTGACTCATAAGGGTAAGATTACATTTTCATATAAGGATTTGCTACCAAAAGGAAAGGATCACAACTTGGCCTTATTCATCCATGCTAAAGTGAAAAGGGAGACATACGCCATGTGTAATGGTTTATGAAGGATCTAGGATCAATATATGCCCACTGAAGTTACTACACAATTTTGGATTGTCTGAGAAAGATTTAGAGGCTTCTGATGGTATCATATAAACTTATGATGATAGTATAAAGCTAACATCAGGTATGTTTAAGAACTTGGTAAAAATGGGCATAGTGGAGGCAATGGTAGAATTCTTAGTCTTGGATATTCTGATCACTTTTTTACTTTTGTTAGAAAGACCACGTAATCATCCCTTGGTTGGTGTGCCATCCATTATTTATCAAAATGTTAAGATTCCTTATGAAGGAGAGATTTTGAGCATCTATGCAGAGGATGGTGAGATTGTATTAACTTTAAGTATGGTCATTCTACATCTCTGAGAGCTTTAGGTTGCCAAAATCACATATAGATGGGTTGATCCAAAGGTATTTGGGATTATAAAGAATATGAACTTTATTCCAATATAAAGGTTAAGGAAGAATTATACTAGCATACTTGATTCTCTAAAAATCCCCACTCAGACCATAAGGAAAGGATTGGAATATTGTGTGAAGAATTAGAGTTGAAAGTAAGGGACTTGCACAGACCATTATTAAATATCTTTGTAAAAGAAGGGAAAGTTGATAAGATAATTCAACATTACGCATATGTGAATGAGGAGTCACCAGGCAAGGATATTATTGAACTTGAAAAGGCTTCTTTGCAGCTAAATCTTTACGTGGTTTATCAGAATTATCAAGACTCATCAGAAGAAAAGGATGGTAAGTAGATAAGAAATAAGAAGAGAGGGAAATAAACTATAGATCAAGAATCAAGTCAGTTCGTGGTCTTATATAGTTCTCATGCTACATGTCCATAGAAGGATAAGGAAAAGATCATTGATGAATAGATAAGGCAATATCTACTGGTTTAGGACTTTTGGGCTACTGAGGAAGATCACACAAAGAGTGGGCCTAACATGATAGAGTATGATGCACCCTTCATGGAATCAAAATGGGAATATACTGGGCTGTGTAATTTTATTGAAGCTGTGTACACATGAATAAAACTGAAGGATATTGAGAGCATGATTGTAAACTATATTGAGGAAGTGGATAGTGACAAAATGCATGGTCTGATGGTAGAGATTGAGCTAACTATGGCAAAAGTGCAACTCTCTAAGCAAATTTTTTGAAGATTAAGCTAATAGATGATCAGATGAAACAAAGTTTTAAAGAAGTTTTCAAGGTTGTCACTAGTATATAGAATGGGAAAAAGGTAGATCCTTTGTAAAAAGTGATCTTGAAGTCCTAATTGATGAAGTGAAGGGTGAGAAGAGGAAAAGGTTCATATAGTTAAGGCTCCAGTCAACCAGCTAAATGAAATGGACTTTCTTGCTACTATTGATGTTCTTATTTCCTATCTTTTTGAAGATGATGATGTATTTCTTTCTAAGTTTAAGGCAATGAATAATAATTTGCTTACTAGCATGCATCATTTCATGAGCATATTTAACATTAATTTTGTCCATACTACTTCATTTAATATTGGCACATAGGAAAATCCAAAAATATTGCCCATCGCCAGTGATGTCACACCAGAGGAGAGAATGAAGTTCAAACAGCTACTTAGGAAATATTATATCATTCTTGCCTAGATGTACGAAGACATGCTAGGGATTGATAAGCAAATTGCAGAACATAGAATTTCAACCTACCAACACATGAAACCAGTAAAGCAGAAGCTTCATAGGATGAGACTAGAGTGGGTGTAGCTAGTAAAGGAAGAGGTAGCAAAACAATTAATTGCCAAGTTCTTAGAAATAATGGACTTCCCTGAATGGTTAGCCAACGTAGTGCTAGTGCCAAATAAGGATGAAAGAGTAAGGATGTAGGTTGATTATTAGGATTTAAACAAAGTATGCCCAAAGGATGATTTTCCTCTACCACACATTGATATGCTAGTGAATAACACTGTAATTTGCATAATGTATTCTTCATGAAAGGATTCTCAAGGTATAATCAAATTCTCATGGTTATCACATATAAGGTAAAGATAAATTTTATCATGGAATGAGGGATGTACTACTATAAGGTGATGTCCTTTAGTTTAAAGAACATTTGAGTAATGTACCATTAAATTGCAACAACCCTGTTGCATGATTTGATTTATAAAGAGGTGGAGGTGCATGTAGATGACATGATGGTAAAGTCATAAATGAGGTAAGGACACTTTGAAGCCTTTAAGAAATTATTAAAGAGGGTTAATGAGTATAATTTAAGGTTGAATCCAAATAAGTGTGTGTTTGAGGTCACCTCTAGAAAGTTATTAGGACATATAGTTAATGAAAAGGGAATTGAAGTGGACCTATATAAGGTAAAGGCAATTCGACATATGCCCATACCTAAAACAAAGAAGGAGATCTAAGGTTTTTTAGGTCACTTATAGTACATTAGTCAGTTCATAGTGAGACTAACTCCCATTTGTAAGCTGATCTTCAAATTGTTAAGGAAGGAACAACTGATAAAAGGAATGGATAGTATTTGGAGACTTTTGAGAAGATAAAGAGTATCTAACCAATCTTTCGATGTTAAAGCTACCAAAGCCAGGAAAACCACTGATTTTGTGCCTAATAGTAGAAGACAACTCCATTGGTACAATATTGGCTCAGGAAGATGGAAAAAAGAATGAACAAGTAATATACAATCTTAGTAAGAAGTTATTATCCTATGAAGTGAAATACAACCAAGTGGAAAATACTGATCTGTTGTTGGTTCGGGCAATGATGAAATCAAGACATTATTTTCAGTTATATGTCATAGAAGTGATTTGAAAGCTTGACCCAATTAAACACTTACATGAGACCCCTTCCTTGATAAGAAGATTAGCAAACTGGTTGATCTTGTTGACCAAATTTGATATTAAGTATATAGCCTAGAATGTGGTCAAGGGATGAGCAATTTTAAAGTACTTAGCATAACAACCTTTTAAGGAAGGAGAATATGAACCTCCTTGCCTCCAAAACAAAGGCTTAGGAGTTATTGAGCACCAAAGGTGGAAAGCATATTTCGATGGAGCTATAAATAAGAAAGCAATAGGTGTATGAGTAATTTTGATCTCTCTAAAAGGAGAGTTGTTCCCTATTGCTAAGAAGTTGAACCATAAGGTGACTAATAACATGGATGAATATAGGGCTTGAACTTTTGAAGCAAATAAGGGTAATGATGATATAGATGTTTGAGGACACATTACTGACAATTTCATAAGTAACGAATGAATTGGAATTGAAAGAAGAACATTTGGTCTAATATTTAGAACATGCCAAATGATTGGTGTATAATTTATAGATAGTTGCATTTCATGGTCTGCCAAGGAAAGAAAATGTAATGGATGATGCCTTGGCCACCCTGGTTTCTATTTAGGATGGGCTAGAGGTGATGCCTATGAAACCATTTATCATGCTTTGATTTAGGGTGTCATATTATAGGGATACACAAGTAATGTATATATTAGTGAAGAATTGTTGTTGGTATTTGGATATATAGAGGTAATTAAAAAAGTAGTGAATACCCCGAGAAGGCTAAGAAATGGATAATGATGTGATTCAAAGGAATACCTTAAGGAGGCTAAGAAAAAGGATAAAGATGTGATTCGAAGGAATACCCCGAGGAGGCTAAGAAAAAGGATAAAGATGTGATTCAAAGGTTATCTTAGTTATTTATGGTCTACGATAGTCTAATGTACAGAAAGATGACTGATGGAGTCCATTTGCAATGCTTGGTTGAGGATGAGGCCTATAAAGTCATAAAGGAGGTGCATGTAGGAGTCTATGGTGCACATATGAATGGAAAGATATTGGTAAAGAAAATTATGAGGTTAGGGTATTATTAGATTACTATGGAGCATGACTGCATTAAAAAGTTCAAATTTGTCACAAATGTCAGGTTCATAGTGGCCTCAATCATTTGTCGTCAATTGAGTTATAGAATTTGATTTTGCCCTAGCTATTTATAGCATAGGGCATTAACATAATTGGAGAAATCAAGTTGGGTTCTACGAGGGGGACATAGGTATATTGTAGTGCCAGTAGATTACTTCTCGAATTGGGTAGAGGCTAAAGCCTATGAAAAGCTAGGGTCAAAGTAGATGGCAAGATTCATTGAGAAGAACCTCATATGCTGCTATAGAGTGCTACACCATGTTGTCACAGATATTGGTGTCCATTTCTAGATAGAGGCCAAAGGTATATTGGAAAAGTATGGGGAAGTCTACTACAAGTTGTCACCTTACACACTAAAGGACAATGAAGCAATGGAAGCAGTAAATAAGAATGTGAAAAACATCCTTGCCAAAATGATTGTGTGTAAAGATTGTTCTAAGAAATTACCTTTTGCTATATGGGAGTATTGAAATATAATAAGGATATCCACCGAGATGACATTATACTCTTTAGTATATGGGATGGAAATCATGGCTTATATGGTCTGAATATCTATAAGTATAGTAAGTAACCCTTTTAGGTCCTTAACACTCTCCAAAATGAGTTCTTCCATGAATATTACAAATTGGGGCAACACCTCTCCCCATTATGTCAATTGGTCCTTTATTACCCTTTGAGCCTTTAAAACCACCAAAGCTACCTCTACCAGATGTTATTAACGCTACTATACTAGGTTGACTCAATCCTTTATCTATTTGATTATTAATACCTCTTTAAATCCTTATCCACCAGACAATGTAAAACCACCCCTTTTTGTTGCCCTATCGAGTTCTCCACTTCATCCCACATAACTTCTCTTTCTTTTAACCTCAATTGCATTATTTTTTTGGATAACCTCCTTAGCCAAAATAGTTATTGCTAATTGTATAGTATAATTTATTGGTTTAACTGCTAATCGATCTTAAATTTAACCTCAGTCCCTTATCAAACTTCTAGCACTTCAATTCCTATATAGCCACATACTTTGGTGCATATATTGAGAGTTTTAACAAATTATACCTCATAATCTGCAATCATTATATCATTTTGCTATAGTTAGAAAACTTCATCTTCTTCTCATCTAAGTATATTAATAGTGTTTACTTTTTTTTTTTTGCAAACTCCTTTAGAAAATCTTCCAAGTCAATGTCATCGATTGAATAAAGCTACCTGGAATAGTCTCCCACAAATCTAAGGCATTATTTTAAAGCAAAGATATTGCATACTTCAACTTTGCTCTATGATGCATTTAAGCCTATTCAAGATTCTTTCAATTCTTCTAATCGACAACTCAACTTCAGTAAGATCTGTAGTGCCCTAAAAGGCAATTATTTTTTACTTTTTCAATCTATCATAATTCTTATCTATAGCAAGTCCTACATATGCTTTTATTGCAAATCTCTACATCATCTCAATAAACTATATGATATTCAGGTATACACCTATGGCTAGATTATTCCATGACAACTCAAAATTCTATGCAACAAGGTCAACATGCTCACGTGCATAAACATACTCAACAGACTAATCTCTAACCTCTGGGCCAGTATGAACTTTATCAATTGCATCCATACTCTTCTATGCCAATGCATGTAAGATTAACTAAATGCAAATATCATATATATCACATTCATATTACACACGTCTACAGATTCATTTACTCGCTTTGATACAACTAAAATGTGACATCCCATTTACTAATTATGCCTAAAGTAGGTGCATTAACTTATTCATAAAACATGGAATACTAAAATGACACAACGTCCTTAAAATTCTCTCATTCTATCCATTGTCATTAAAAGGCCTTATTTCAATTATATATATATTTTTGACACTATATATCTTGTTTCACAACATAGTAACTATTTATAATAAAGTATACATGACTAAACAAACTTAAATACTAATTGACTACATACTGGCCCAACCTTCGTTATACTAGTAGACAACTTCAAAATGTAAACTGGATGCAATCTTAGTCTACTCTTTATGAAAGAAAATTTAATGCAAAAAAATGAGTTTACATACTCACTAAGTAATTGCATAACGATACTTCAATCTCAAATAACATAACAACATTTAAATATAAATAACTATTCATCATGTCCATGCACGAAATAAAGAGTTTGCACTTTTAAATGCCACACAGGCTATCAAATGTTACTATCACACAAGCTATCATATATTGTTGCCACATAGGTTATAAATGTCACTGCTACAAAGGCTTTCATATTTGGTTATCACATAGCCTTTACATATTGTTGCTACACATGATATAGATATCATTTCCACATAAGCTATTCAATGTTATTATCACACAGGCTATTATAGATTACTGCCACACAGGGTATAGATATCATTGCCATATAGGCTATAGATATCATTGCCATATAGATTGTCAAATGTGATTGCCACACAGTCTGTCGAATGTGATTATGACGTGGACTGTTATATATTACTGCCACATAGGTTATAGATATCAATGGCACACAGGCTCTCGAATCTTACAGCCACACAGACTGTTATATATTATTGCCACACATGTTATTATAGATTATTGTCATACAGGCTATAGATATCATTACCACACATGCTCTTGTATGTTACTGGCACACAGGCTGTTATATATTATTGCCACACAGGCTATAGATATCATTGCCACATAGGCTCCCAAATAGTGTTACCAATAACATCAAGTATTAGTCTTTCAACAAATCAACTATAAATCTAACAAAATTTCAGCAATATAATGCCTAATAACAACACCCATAACTTTGGCAGCTCATATCACCATATACTCCCATCCTCAAGTCATAATGTATCAACATCTCATGAAAATAAATAAATCAAAAGTATAACAATATTTTCATCCATGCCTCAATATCATCACATTAAACATCATTTCATTCCATTGAGTATATGTTCATGGCATTTAACCAATGATACATATAGTACCATTAGCTATTTACTTACCTCCTCCTTAAAGCTTATTAAGCTGTGGATGGTCTTGACTTATTCCCACTATTATATTAAATGCCTTGATGACCTATTTTAATTCATAAAATCAATCCATAATGATAAAATAAGATTTTCATCTTGTTATACAAATATGCTCTAGTAAAATATCATTAACTTGATAGGTTGTTTCTATAATTACATTTAACTCACAAATCCAAATGACTGATTCTTTTTTTTTTCAATTAAACTAGACATATATGGGTACACCATATCCAAATTTCAGTCCAAAATGCTTACTACATAATTTATGGTCAATTTTATGAATTTGCCCTATTTTAATGTCATCTCAGCCTGAGTAGGTCTTACATTATTAGATATATCTCAAATCTTATAAATCTAATCCTAAAAATGATTTACCAGAAGTTAGATAACACATAAAGGAACACTTTTCATGTTTTACACATTGTCTAATTCTGTTAATGACCATTTCATTACAAAACTCATAGCATTCATGTCCAAAATACATATGCATAAAGGTTTTATTCTTCATACATACACAATCAAACTTGTATTTAATGTATATATATGTTAACCAATTTCAAGGCTAGTGACTATAAATCAGTTCCTATCTAGATGTATGTACATGACACAAAGTGAGAGAGAGAGAGAGAGTTGGAAATCAGCCGAAGACTTGTGGTCCATGTGTCTTAATGCAAAACTCTAAGCACAAAATATCTAATCTTATGTTTCAGTATCTGAAAAAAAAATTGCGATTTAGTGAGTCGTAACATAATGAATAAAAATAATAATCAAATTTTTATGTCACAACCAACAATCAAATACCATTAGGATACATTATAAGTGTAACATTTGACTATGAAAGTGTAAAGGCAATAGATTTATTTTTGTGTCATGACCTTGTAAGACACACTACTCCCGGGATTTCATGTGATTAAAGTGACATTTGATTTTGCTTGCCAACATATAACAAATGAACCATTTGATCCATAACATGTACCAACGGGACATGTTAGTCCATCTTCCACATGATTTGCAAGTGTTTGACAAGCCAGTCATAACATCCTTTTAGTTCCATATGCAAGTGTTCATAACAATGGTATACCAAGTAATCATTAGGACCAAATAATTCTCACTGGACTTGTATTCATATGTAAAAGGTAACAATTCAATCACATATACATGTAATAGGACATAATCACATCATAAAATTATCACACATATATAAATTAGAATCTAATTATCGTTTTTACTCACCTTTTGATGTAACCTGCCTTTACGGTAGGTTTGGTTCTTTCTCTAAGGATTCCTCAAAGTGTTAAGATCCTAACATTTGATTCATGGATGGTTACAAGTATGCCAAAATGATTATGAATGCTTGGTATGCACCTATGGCATGATCCATGCAAGTGGACCTAGTGTTTATCCATGTTTTTTCTTATATGGCAGCCTGAGCTTGCTATACTCTTATAGCAATAATTATAGATATACTTATCCAAATGACTTGATTCTTTTTTTTCAAATAAACTAGACACATAGTTATACAACACATTCAAATTTTATCTCAATATAAGGTACATTAAAAATGTGGTGAATTTTTAAATTTTTCCCTCTTGCAATGTCATCTTAGTTTTAGTAGGTCTTACATTCTTAGGTGTATCTCAAATTGTACAAATCCAATTGCAATATTAATCTACCATTAGTTACAAAACATATAAAGGAACATTTTTCATATTTTACTCATTCAACATAGGACCAATCTCAGGGTAAGCATGTTTGTAATATGTTGACAAATAGTCATGATGAAGGGACAATATGTCAACAACCATGTTGGATTTGGAAAAAATATTTCATAGGTATGTATATCATACATAAATATACAACTTTCAAGTTTGTACCATCATCAAATTCTGAATTTATGGCCATCAAATTCTTAGAAAACATAATTAAAAGAAAGGTGAGGTTTCATCCGGGTACAAGGTCTGTCACAATCAATGAGCCATATCTCTTTCCACACAAATGTCTGAATTTTCCTTTCTGATTGCCCATCTGTCTGAGGATGAAAAATAGTAGTAAAACTCAACTTCATACCTAAAACCTATTGCAATTTGACCCAAAATCAAGATATAAATCTTTGATATCTATTTGATACAATGGACACTGGAATGCCATGTAATCTAACAATTTCATCCACATATTTCTTGGCTAAGTGCTTAAGTGAACTACCCCACCGAATAGGCAAAAAGTGAGCTAACTTAGTTAGTCTATTAATGATCACCCATATAGCATCATTCTTCTTCAAAGTCCTCGGTTAACCCATATACAAATTTCATGGTTATTCTTTCCCATTTCCATGTTGGAATCATTAATGGTTTTAATTTTCCAGCTAGTGCTTCATGTTCCATTTTGATTTGCTGACAAGTCAAACATGTTAAAACATAGGTTGCTACATCTTTCATCATTTTAGGCCACTAAAAATGAGATTGCAGGGCATTATACACCTTCGTCATTCTTGAATGCATGGCATATAAAGCATTATGTGCTTCTTCTAGGATTTATCTTTACAAGTTATCAACATTAGGCACATAAATATAAGAATCCAACATCAAGGTATCATTTCAAATATCAAAATCTCCATGTCTCCCATGTTTTACCATTTCAATCATTCTATGTAACTTTGGATTCTTGACCTGCACTTATTTAATTCGATCATGCAACATTGGTCTCACTTGAAAAATAGTGATCAATACCCTATTATTTTGTATGTTTAGTTCCATATTCATAGCTCGTAATTGAACTAAATAAGACAATGGAAATACCTATAAATGAGCTACACCATTTTTTGATTTCCTGCTCAAAGCATCAACAACCACATTTGCCTTCCTTGGGTGATACTCAATGGTAAAATCATAATCCTTTAGCAGTTCTAACCATTGCCTCTGTCTTATGTTTAATTCTTTTTGGCTCATCAAATACTTCAAGCTCTTGTGATATGTAAATATCTGAAAAGTTTCTCCATACAAGTAGTATCTCCATATTTCCAAAGCAAACATAACGACAATAAGTTCTATGCCATGTACTGGATAAGATAATTCATAAGGTTTTGGTTGTCTAGATGCATATGTAATTACCTTACCATGTTGCATTAGAACACATCCCAAGCCTTGATGAGAGGCACCACTATATACTATAAATCCTCCATTACCAGTAGGAATGGCTAACACTGAAGCTGATGTCAATCTATCTTTTAATTCATCAAAACTCTCCTGACATGCTTTAGACCACTAAAATGGTACATGTTGGACAAAGATGGTTAATCCTAAGTCTTAAACCACTTTTGATCTTGACAAAGAAGATTGATCAATTATAATGATTCAATTAAGTGTTGTTTTGGTTAGTTTCTATATTTAAAGTTGGACAAAGTCCTTAATCTTTAAAGAAAGCAAAGTGCCTCCTAGTTTGCAACCTCAACTTCATAAATCGCGACCGCGAACTAGACTAACGCATATTGACAAATTGGACAGACGAATTTGCAGCCCACTTCTTTGTTGCGACCAATTTAAAGAAATGAGAGCCAAAGTCACAGATGAATTCAAGGTGAGTGTCATGCCTAAATCGCAACAACAAAATTCAAACCAACTCAAGAGGGAATCAAGTCCACAACCATAGCTTGACAAGTGTCCCAGGTGGCTGTTGGAACATAAAAATCGTAGTAACAACTTGTGGGTAGTGACTACAAATCATCATGAAGATGATGAACATTTTTGGCAGACGATTTTGCTTTATGAGTCGCCGCTTATACAAGGAGAATCACGACTGCTACTTTTATGAGCAGGTGAAAGGCAACGACTATATTTTCCTGATGAACCAATGGGAAGATGACACGTTGACCAGCCATTAGATATAAATGGGGTTTTTTGCCGCAAGTTTTCACTCCCGTATGGAAATTGAAAATTCGCGACCACAAAAGAGTAGTAACGACTATAAATGAATCTTGATAAGCATTTAATGCAATAATCTATCTAGCATACTTTGAAGATTTACTATGCGTTTTATTACAACGTCTCTTTGATGGGTAGAGGCTATAAATATCTCACCAAACATATGCAAATGGAAGATAATTCATTAATTCATAACCCAAACTCTTGTAAATTTGCTACTCAATCTTTTCTCTTATTTAGGTGATTATTTGGTGTGAGCATAAACACCATTTGTAAAGGTTGTAGTGTGAGCCTATAAAAACGCTAAGAGAGGTTGTTGTGTGAGCCTTAAAAACATAAGTGTAAAGGTTATTGTGTGAGCCTTAAAAATACAAGTGTAAAGGTTATCGTGTGAGCCTTTAAAACACAAGTGTAAAAGTTTGGTGTGAGCTTGAAAACACCATTAGAAGATAGTGGAACACCCAATTGCTGAGAATTGAGAAGTGGACATAGGGTCATTATACCCAAACCACTTTAAATCTTGTGTCTCCATTATACTCATTTCTTTCTTACCTTATTGTTTTAATTTTTATACACCAATTCAACCCCCCTCCTCCCTTCTTAGTGCCTAGGGCCAACAAGTGGTATTAAAGCCTAAACACTTAAAAAAAGCTTTATTGGTGAGTAAAAGATCATGGCACAAGAGGGAATCCACTCACACCTTAAGCCTTACTTTGATGGAACCAACTGTACTCATTAGAAGTATAGAATGGAAATATATCTTGACACAGATGTGGTGGACCTCTGGGATATGGTTGTAAAATAATGGAAGCCACCCGCCATAGTAATGGATGAAATTAAAGAACTTATCCTAAGAGAAGAATAGGTTGAAGCTCACCAGAGATCAAATGACAAAAACAAAAGGGCAATGGCCATTCTTCTAAGCTCTCTTTCTATATAATAGATTGAAAGAGTGCAACATTGTCAAATAGCACATGCCATTTAGAAGACACTTGGGAACTACCATGAAGGCACAACTCTAGTAAAGTCAAGGCAGTTAGAGATGTACGTAACCAAATGGGAGCTATTCATGATGAAGGACAATGAAAGCATCATCGAAATGATGAATAGGCTCTTATCTATCATCACCAACATGAAGAAACTTAGAAGGACACTTATAAACTATGAAGTAAACACAAAAATCCTCAAAACCATTCCTTTAGATAAATTTTATGCTAGAGTGTGCAACATCCAAGAGTCCAATCTGGAGATTGGGAAGGTGCCAACAGACGTTTTGATAGGCAAACTCTTGACTCAAGAGTTGGTCTTACAAAAGGTTGAACAAATGAAGAAGCTAAGAGCCCAATGAGATAAACTAGAAAAAGAAAGGATAACCCTGGCTCTTAAATCTTCAACAAAGGAGAAAGAGGTAGAAATTACCTCAAGTGATGAAGAAAGTGACAAGGAAGAAGAGGATCTAGCAATGCTCTCAAGGAGGATAAAGGAGTTTATCAAAAGAAGAAAAGAAAGAAAAGGCTTCAAGAAGACAACTCCTAGTCCAAGAGAGAAATCCAACGATGTCATTTACTATAAATGTGGCAAGCAAGGCCACATCAAGTATGAGTGTCCCAAATTAAAGAAGAAGAAGAGATGGGACAAGGAGAAGAATAAGAGTTTTTCAGCCACTTGGGATGATAGCTCAAGTGAATAAGAGGAAGAAGGAAAAGTTGCCAATATTTGCTTCATGGCACAAAAAGACACTACAAATGAGGTAAGTACTTCTTCTCATTCTAATTTTGATTTTGAATTGGATGAGATTGATGAAGAGCTTCTAGAGGCTATAACCATGAGATGTGACAAATACAAGTCATAAATGAAATCTTACAAAAGAATATGTCAAAAGCTAAAGGATTAATATAAATCTTTCAATGACATTGTAAGAGAATTGAGAGCATCTAATGATAAGCTCAATAAATCAATGGATAGTCTTTCTATTTCATCTTTTTCTATGGCTTCACTTAGAAAGGTGAATGACACTCTAAAAGGAGAAGTCATTGAGCTTATAACCTCAATCTCTAAGTTCCATAAAGGAAAATAAGCCTAGGACACTTTGATTGTGTCACAAAGACCTTCACTAATTATACATGGTATAGGCTCTAATGGAGCCTCCTCATCTTCTGAAACTATATTTGTTAGATCCTCGAAACCTCAATCCTCAAGGGTAGAGGTAATTAGGAAGAAAAGTGCTCCTAGCACTAAACCTTCTAAGCCTAATGGAAAAAGGAAGGCTCCCCCAAGCTCTAGAGCCATGACTCAAAGAACTAAACATGCTTATATGTATAATAAAAAGCATGGTTATTATCATAAAAAAGTTATGTACTCCTACTCATCATACATGTTCATGCATGCATTCACATGACCAAGATATTAGAAGCCCTCCTACTCATATTAAATTTGTGCATAGGAGAAAGACTCTTAAGTCCAAACTCCAATGTCATTATTGCATGAGATTTGGACACATTAATATTCATTGCTATATTAGGAAGGCTCACCGCAAACTAGAGGACCCTTCATCTTTTAACCCCCAAGGACCCAAGTATGCTTGGGTACCTAAGAAAGGTAACTAATTTTTATTATGTAGGGGAGTATGGCTGCCACCAAATTAAGCAATTGGCATATGGATAGTAGATGTTCCAAGCATATGATTGGAAATAGGAAGTATTCATGGCATTAAAAGAAAAAGAAAGTAGATATGTCACATTCGGTAACAATGCCAAGGGTAAGGTAATTGGCATTGGAACCATTGGTAAGAATGGTTGCTATTTAATTAATAATGTTTTTTTTAGTGAGTGGCTTACAACATAATTTGTTAAGTGTAAGTCAATTATGTGACAAAGGTAACAAAGTCACCTTTGATCCTAGGGAATGCCGAGTCACCACTTTAGTGGATGATGAGGTTATTTTCAAGGGTGAAAGGAAAGGTAATACCTACTCAATTGACTTAGACAATTTGGCTAACCAATCTTTTAAGTGTCTTATGTCTATGAGTAATGAAGCTTACTTATGGCATATAAGGCTTGGACATGAAAGCATGGATCTTCTTCAAAACCTATCTAAAGGAAAGTTAGTGGAAGGTCTTCCCAAGCTAAACTTCTCCAAAGACAAGACATGTGGTTCTTGCCAAATGGGGAAGCAACACCATGCCTCTCACAAAGCCAAAAAAGTTATAAGTTCAACTAGACCCCTTTAACTTATTCATATGGACCTGATATGGCCCATTAGAAGTGCTAGCTTAGGTGGAAAACATTGTGTTCCAGTCCTTATAGATGACTACTATAGGTTTACTTGGGTATCTTTTCTAGCTCATAAGAATGATTCATTTGATGCTTTTAAAAGCTTTGCAAAAAGGGTTCAAAATGGAAAAGGTTAATACATATATTCTATTATAAGTGACCATGGAAAGGAATTTCAAAATGAATCTTTTAAAAATTATTGCTTGGAGAATGGAGTTTTTCATAATTTTTTCAGCTCATAGAACACCACAACAAAATGGTGTTATAGGGAGGAAAAATAGAATGTTGGTGGAAATGGCTAGGACAATGCTTAATGAGTATTCTCTACCAAATTACTTTTAGGCCGAAGCCATTAACATTGCATGTTGTATTGCAAATAAAGTTTTTTAAAAGACCTATTCTCAATAAAAACATCATATGAGCTATGGAATGGTAGAAAACCCAATATATCATACCTAAAAGTATTTAGATGTAAATGCAATATTTTGAACACTAAGGATAATCTTAGAAAATTTGATTTTAAAAACAATGATTTGAGATATTCCACCTCAAGCAAAGTATATAAAGTTTTAAACAAAAGTTCAATGGTAGTTGAAGAGTCTATAAATGTTATTTTTGATGAATCTCGTAAACTTGATCTTGGAAAAGGTATTATTGTTGATGATATTGTAGGTGACTTTAAAAAGTTGGAATTGGAAAATTCTATGAGAAAAGAAGATAAAGAAGAAGGTGATTCATTAAGAGTAGATGAAGACCAACATCATCAACAAGTAGAGCCAAGCCAAGATCTACCTAAGGATTAGAGATTTTCCAAGTATCACCCCAAGGACTTGATCATTGGAGATACATCTAAGGGTGTAAGTACTAGATCTCAACTTAATATTTTAGATAATAATCTTGCTTTTGTTGCTCAACTTGAGCCAAAATCAATTGATGAGGCTCTTGATGATGAGAGTTGGGTACTTGCTATGCAAGAAGAACTCCATCAATTTGAGAGAAACAAGGTATGGGAACTTATCCCTAAGCCTAATGAACACCTAATTATAGGCTGTAAGTTGGTGTTTAAGAACAAGTTAGATAGATGAGTAAGGTTTCATCACTATAAACAAAACTAGATTGGTTGCTAAAGGATACAACCAAGAAGAAGGCATAGACTATGATCAAACTTTTGCCCCTGTAGCAAGATTAGAGGCCATTAGGATTCTTTTTGCCTTTACATGTCATATGAATTTTAAACTTTTAAAATGGATGTGAAAAGTACATTTTTGAATGGCATCATTGAAAAGGAAGTCAATGTTGAACAACCTCCTGGTTTTGAGTCACATTATTTTCCAAACCATGTTTTTAAGTTAAACAAAGCCTTATATGGTTTGAAATAAGCTCCAAGAGCTGGGTATAAAAGGCTTAGTTAATTTCTCTTGAAAAATGATTTTGAAAAAGGAAAGGTGGATATCACACTTTTTGTTAAAAAGCACAAACATGACACATTAATTGTTCAAATCTATGTTGATGATATCATTTTTGGTGCTACAAATGAATCTTTTTGTAAGGATTTTACTAAGTATATGACTTGAAAATTTGAAATAAGCATAATAGAAGAGCTCAAGTTCTTTCTCGATCTACAAATCAAGTAATCTAAGGAAGGGATATTCATCAATCAAACCAAATACACAAGGGAGATACTCAAGAAATTTGGCATGGATGGTTATAAGGTAGCAAAAACTCCATTGAGTGGTACCATCAAGCTAGATAATGATGAATCAGGCAAAATGGTATATGAAAATAGATATTAAGGTGTGATCGGATCTCTGCTTTATCTTACTGCTTCTAGGCTAGATATCATGTTTAGTGTTTGTATGTGTGTTAGGTTCCAATCCTCTTCTAAAGAGTCTTATTTGAATGCTGTCAAGAGGTTTTTAAATATTTACATGGCATAATTCACTTAGGGTTATGGTATCCTAGAGATTCTTCCTTTAGTCTCGTAGGATATTCAAATACGGATTATGTAGGCAGCTTATTAGATAGAAAAAGCACTTTCGGAACTTGCCAATTTATAGGTGAATGCCTAGTTTCTTGGTTCAATAAAAAGCAAGTGTCGGTTGCCTTATCCACTGCAGAAGCCGAGTATGTGGCTGCAAGTTGTTGTTACACCCAAGTCATTTGAATGAAACAACAATTAAAGGATTTTGGCAAAGTGGTTGATCACATTCCTATTAAATGTGATAACACAAGTGATATTAATCTCTCTAAAAATCCCATCCAACACTCTAGGAGTAAACACATAGATATTATACATCATTTTCTTATAGATCATGTGCAAAAGGGTAATGTTGTGTTACAATTTATTGACATAAATCATCAACTCGCAGATATTTTCACTAAACCTCTAAATGAAGAAAGGATGAACTTCATTAAGAGGGAATTGAGAATGTTTGATGGTAGTTCCCTAAAGTGAAAATTTTTATATGTGATATTGCTATGTGTTTTTATATTTGTTGATTTGTGATATTTGTGGTTGATTTAGTTAAATGGATCACAAATTTTTTTTCCAAAATTCAACTATTTTTTCATTGCTGACTCATAATTCGCGATCGCTATCCTTCTTTTAGGGTCATGAATTACAAGTCAATTTCACCCTGCTGTCAAACATCAATTCGCAGTCGTGAAATTTTCGCTCTATCTTGAATTTTGGTCAAATTTTCAAAATTTTGACCATTAAGGCGTGCATTTTCGAGAAAAATTTGTCTGTTACTCACATTTTTTAGAATTTGCGGTAGTGACTCATGAATTCGCGAATGCAAATTAGAGTAACTGCCTAGACATTAAATTGATTTGACTACCAACCATCTCTAACTCTTCATTAATTCATTTATAGTCATTTATAGCTGTTTTTACACCCCTTCAAAGGCTATAAATACTCCCTTCAAGAGTGACATTCTCACTACTATTCCAAACATCTTCACTCTCTCAAATCTCTCTAAAAATATCCCAAACTCTCTTCCTCTCTTGGTATGGCTCCAAAAAAGTTCTCCAAGGCAAATAAAAGGAATGCAGCGACTCAACCAACTCTCTTCTCTATTTAATTTACAAGTCCGAGAAAACATCCCCTTTATAATCTCCGACTTGATGTTATCCATTTCGAGTTTTGGTAAAAAATTTCCATTGAAACTAAACACGACCCTTGCTCTTCTTTGTATAAACACATCAAATCCCCACCCTTTTGGATACTCCATCGTATCATTACCTTTTTTATAAACGCAAGAGGTAATGGTAACGAGAAAGTGTCTCAAAAGGACTTGGCATTCCTTTTTTGCCTTGTTAAAAATAAACCTATCCAAACTGGCAGGTACCTTATGGATCAACTGATTCACATGTGTACCAAACCCAAAAGCTAATTTTTACTATCGTCACATATCACAACCATTTATCGATTCGTTGGAGCCCTTGATGAGGAAAAAGAAAAATTCCTCACCAAGAAACTTCACCATCCCAAAACTTCTTAGATCTCACATACCTTATAAATGCCAAGGCTATTCATCTGGACACCTATATGTATACCCTTGGTGCAGTAGGAGCAAAGAAGATGGAAACCTCACAAGCTTAAAAAAGGAAGTGGCTCCATATTGAAGAAGGCACAATTCAAGTCCCTCCTCCTTAACTAAAACCAAAAGACTAAGTTGTCTCTTGCCTCAATTGATCGCACATTGGATAAATTGATGAGGATGATGAAGAGGAGATTCCTATTTCTATCACATCTTCATAATGATATGGTGGATCTTCAAGAGAAACTAGGGGTTCCTCTTTGTCACCTTTCAAACTTTACTGAATTTGAAGATACGCAAGATGAAGATGGCAATGAAGATGAAGTCGAGGATGGGGATGAAACCAAATGAGCAACACAAGAGCAAGAGGAAGCATCTTTTAGAGATGATGATGATTTTCCTTCTCTATAGATTAGGAATCCTTTGTATTTTTATTGCTTTTGTTAATGTCTCAAACTTGTGTGACCCCACAGTGATATAAATAAAAGGGATGTTTCTTTGCAAATCATTATCTTATGTGATTGATGAATTTTATCTTTATATTTTGCATTCTTATTTTGCTCATTATCTATACTTATGCTTATTTTCATTTCCCTCTTTCACCCTCTTTTTGATCTTGCCAAATGGGGAGAGATAGTAATAATTTAAGATTAAGGGCAAGAAAATAACAACTTGAAACTTATAACATAAGTTGAGGGGGAGCATCATAACATCATACTTAAGTTTTTTCAATGATTGAATGTCATACATAGGAAATTTTTACCTTAAGTATTATTCATTAAAATTTTACTTTAACTACACTCAAACTTAATACTTTTTCATTATTTTCCCTTTGGATCAATCTAAGTTGTCAAAATCCAAAAGGGGGGAGATTGTTGGACTATGATGGTTAATCCTAAGTCTTAAACCACTTTTGATCTTGACAAATGAGATTGATCAATTCTAATGATTCAATTAAGTGATGTTTTTGCAGTTTTTAGTTAGTCTCAATATTTAATGTTGGATGAAGTCCTTAATTCAAAGAAAGCAAAGTGCCTCCTAATTCACGACCATAACTTCATAAATCACGACCGCGAACTAGAGTAAGGCATGTTGACAAATTGGACAAATGGATTCGCAGCCCACTTATCCGCCACGACCAAGTCAAAGAGAGGAAAGCCAAAGTCATAAACGAATTCATGGTGAGTGTGATGCCTAAGTCACGACCGTAAAATTTAAAGTAACTCAATATGGAATCAAGTCCATAATCGCAGCTTCACAAGTGTCTCAAGTGATCGTTAAAAGATAAAAATCAAGATGGCAACCTGTGGGTAGCGACCGCAAATCATGAGGAAGAAGGTGAACATTTTTGGCAGACGATTTCGCGTCCCGAGTCGCGACAAGTAAAAGGAGAATCGCGACCGCTACTTTTGTGAGCAGGTGAAAGGTAATGACTATATTTTCCTCGTGAACTAATGGGAAGATGACACATGGAATAGCCATTAGACGCAAATGAGGTTTTTTGCCATAAGTTTTGGCTCCCGTATGGAAATTGAAAATTCATGACCGCGAAAGTGTAGTAATGACCGCAAATGAATCCTGACAAGCATTTAATGCAAAAATATGTCTGGCATACTTTGAGGATTTGCTACCAGTTTGAATGCAACATCTCTTTGGTGGGTAAAGGCTATAAATACCTCACCAAACATATGTAAATGTAAGAGAATTCATTAATTTGTATCCCAAACTCTTGCAATCTTGCTACTCAATCTTTTCTTTTCTTTAGGTGATTATTTAGTATGAGCATAAACACCATTTGTAAAGGTTGTAGTGTGAGCCTGTAAAAACACTAAGAGAGGTTGTTGTGTGAGCCTTAAAAACACAAGTGTAAAGGTTATTATGCGAGCCTCAAAAAAACAAGTGTAAAGGTTGTGTTGTGTGAGCCTTCAAAACACAAGTGTAAAAGTTTGATGTGAGCTTGAAAAGACCATTGGAAGATAGTGGAACACCTAATTACTAAGAATTGGGGAGTTGACATAAGGTCAATTATACTCGAACCACTATAAATCTTATGTCTCCATTCTACTCATTTTCTTTCTTACCTTATTGTTTTAATTTTTATACATCAATTCAGCCCCTCCCCTTCCCCTCCCCCCTTCTTGGTGCATAGGCATAATAGTACATTTTTCTGAAGTAATTTAGTCAGAGGAGCAACTATAAGTGAAAATCCCTCAATAAATCGACAATAATACCCAACTAGTCTTAAGAAACTTCAGACTTTTGCAACATTCTTTAGGGTTTCCCATTTTACTTTTGCTTCAATTTTGTTTATATCCACCTCTATGCCCTTTTCAGAAACTATATGTCCTAAAAATACCACATGGTCAATCTAGAACACGCACTTGCTTAATTTAAAAAATAGTTATTTCTCTCTCAAAATTTGCAACATAATCCTTAAGTGTTGTTTATGCTCTAAATCATCACATGTAAGCACTGGAGACTAGGCATCACTCCCTGGAATAGTTTCCCATTAATCATATGTATTCCCTTATAATAGCAACACTACATAATCAAACTTTTCTTCTAGTGTGCATTTCATCAAATTTAAAACTCTATATGTTCTTTTAGTCATGTCTCTACCACTGATGGATATGTGGTATAACTGAAGTCAACTACACCTTATTTTCTTAATTTGTCATACCTTATCTCTCTTTGAATTTTTGGACCTTGCACTATTGGTTAACTAATTTTATGTTATGGTCGACCATGAGATATGTGTTGTGCATGGGAATTTGTAAGAGATCTACCTAAATCAACAGTTTGATCTCTTAATGGTTGGCATGATACTTTTATGGAATGCAAATCGGCTGACTCCTCTCTCCATGGTGAGCCATGGGTATTACCATGACTACCCTCTGCTAATGCCTTATAGACATATAAGACTATGTCATATGATAATGCATAATAGTGCAAATGTCATGTCATGTTCATATGTATGTCCCTATGGAACCTAACTTGCTCTGATACCAAAAACTGTAATGGCCATTTTCATTACAAAACTCATAGCATCCATGTCCAAAATACATATACATAAAGGTTTTATTCATCATACATACACAATCAAACATGTATTTAATGTACATATCTATTAACTAATTTCAAGGCTAGTGACTGTAAATCAATTCTTATCTAGATGTATGTACATGACACAAGAAGAGAGAGAGTTGGAATTCAGCCAATGATCTGTGATCCATGTGTCTCGATGCAAAACTCTAAGCACTAAAATGTCCAATCTTATGCTTAAGTATTTTTTAAAAATTTACGTTTTGGTGAGTCATGACTCAATGAATAAAAACAACAATAAGATTCTTATGTCACGACCAATAATCAAATATCATTAGGATACATTACAGTATAACATTTGACTATGCAAGTGCAATAGATTTATTTTTATGTCATGACCTTGCAAGGCAAACACTGCTCCTGACATTTCATGTGATTCAAGTGGCATTTGATTTTGCTAGCCAACATATAACAAATGAACCATCTGAACCATAACATGTGCCAATGGGACATATTAGTTCATCTTCCATGTGATTTGCAAGTGTTTGACAAATCGGTCACAACATCCTTTTAGTTTCATATGCAAGTGTTCATAACAATGGTATACCAAGTAATCGTTCAGACCATATAATTCTCACTTGACTTGTATTCATATGTAAAAGGTAATAATTCAATCACATATATATGTAATAGGACATAATCACATCATAAAAGTATCACACATATACACATTATAATATAATCATCGTTTTTACTCACTTTTTGATGTAACCAACCTTTATGGTAGGTTTGGTTCTCTCTATAGGGCTTCTTCAAAGTGTTGAGATCCTAAAATTTGATACATATATGGTTATAAGTATGTCAAAATGATTTTAAATGCTTGGTATCCACATATGGCATGATTCATGCAAGTGGACCTAGTATTTATGCATGTTTTTCCTTATATGGCAGCTTGAGCTTGCTACACTCTCATAGCAATAATTCTAGATATACTAAACCAAATGACTTGATTCTTTTTTTCAAATAAACTAGACACATAATGATATAACAAATTCAAATTTTCAGCAAATATAAGGCACACATAAAATGTGGTGAATTTTTTAATTTGCCACTATTGCAATGTCATCTCAGTTTGAGTAGGTCTTACATTCATAGGCGTGTCTCAAATTATATAAATTCAATTGCAATAATAATATAGCATTAGTTACAAAACATATAAAGGAATATTTTTCATGTTTTACTCATTGTCTAATTCATTCTATAAGGTCACTAAAAAATAGGACAAATCTCAGGGCGAGCAGGTTTATAACATATTGATAAACAGTAATGATGAATGGACAATATCTCAAAAACCATGATGGATTTAGCAAAACAATTTCACAGGTATGTAGATCATACATAAATACACAAATTTCAAGTTTGGACCATCATCAAATTCTGAATTTATGGCCATCAAATTATTGGAAAATAGAATTAAAAGAAAGGTGAGGTTTCATCCGGGTACAGGGTCAGTCACAATCAATGAGCCATATCTCTTTCCACACAACAAATCAATCCAAAATTTTTTACAGATGTTTATAGGGGATAAATGAAATTAGAACATAAGGCCATCAAAATATAAGAAAACAGAAAGACTGAGGTGATTTTGGTTGGTTGTGAACCAGCCCTAATGAAGGAGCCATAACTCCTCACATACGCCAAATCAAGAAAAATTGTTTCATATGCATTTATATGAGACATAAAGCTACAACTTTCATATTTTTCACTTTCTCTAATTCCTCTACTAGGGTTATGAAATCATTGGTACAAAATCCTGTTCTAACAGTAAAATCCAACATAATCAACTATTGTTCTCTTGAATTTCAACTTCCATCCAAGAGCTCTACCTCAATTACTCCATAATTATCACTAACCATGCATGATTAACATGTCATGAGAGGTTAATTTCATTTGAGAAGAAGATAAATTAAGTTGCCTATTGTTCTAAAATTAGAAAACCTTAGGATTCTTTCCTAGGCAACTCACACTTCTTCCTCTCCTTTTTCTTTTTTTTCTTCTTCTTCATCCATTTCTTTCTTTCTTGTAGAACTCTACCTATTGGCTCTCTTTCTTATGTTGCACCTTGTGTCTAAACCCTTAATTCTGATCCTAAAGGGTTAAAAATTCCACTTATAAGCCTATTGCAACAAGAAAAAATCATGGTGTTTAATTCCTATTGGTTGGAAGTTCACTTTCCTCTTTTAGTCCCTCTTATTCAATCCTTAAGCACCTCCATCCATCTCTTAATTCCTAAATGCCCCTTATACTTTTAAATAAGCTATATAACACCATTATTCATGATGTTATAATATTCACATAACATAAAATAATTTTTCATACAACTATACAAACAGTACATATATATTCAAGTCTCCTAAATGCAATGATGCATGTGTCATCATCGTGCTTATCTAATTCACGTATCTAAATGATCATTTAGCCAATGCATATGTTCATGTGGGATTTCATATAATTTATGCAATGAATATGTTCATATGATAATGCCAATGAATGCAGATGGGGATGTTACAAATTCAGTCTATAAAGTCACCAAAATAAATGACCAATCTCAAGGTGAGCAAGTTTTCAACATGTTGACAATTAGTTATAATGAAGGGGAAATATCTCAACAACCATGTTAAATTTGGCAAACATATTTTACAGTCATGTGGATAATACATAAATATACAACTTTCAAGTTTTACATATCACCAAATTCTGAATCTATGGCCATCTAATTCTTAGAAAACATAAATAAAAGATTGACAAGGTTTCATCCAGATGCAGGGTCAGTCAGTCAATGGGCCAATATCTCTTTCCACATAATACATAAATCAAAACTGATTTTTAGGCATTTAGAGGGGATATAACACTATAAATTTCATGTTTTACACTTGGCCAAAATCATAACCTAAAGTCATCAAAATATAAGAAAATAGAAATACTTAGGTGATTTCAGTTGATTGTGAACCAGCCCTAATGAAGGAGCCATAACTCCTCACACACACCAAATCAAGCAAACCTATTTCATATGCATTTATATGGGGCATAAAGCTTCAGCTTTTTATATTTTGTACTTTCCCTAATTTATATTCTAAGGTTATGAAATCGTGGGTAGAAAATTACACTCTAACAATAAAACTAACACAATCAGCTCTTGTTCTCTTGAATTTCAACTTCCATCTAAGAGTTCTACCTGAAATACTCCATAATTCTCACTAACCATGCATGATTAACATGCTATGAGGGGTTAATTTCATACGAGAAGGAGTTAAATTAGCTTACCTATTTTCCTAGAACCAGAAAATCTTAGGATTCCTTTTTAGGTAGCTCACTCTTCTCCCTCTCCTTATTCTTCTTCTCCTTCTTATTATTATTTCTTCCTTTCTTTCCTCCTTAGCTCTCTCTTTCTTCTATTGTACCTCATGTCTAAGCTTTGTATAATAATCCTAAAGGGTCAAAAATTCCACTTACAAACTTATTGACAAAATCATGGTGTTGCATTTCTATTGGTTAGAAGTTCATTTTTCCTCTTTTAGTCCCTCTTTTTCACTCCTTAAGCACCT
>CATIWR010439898.1:0-25064 GCA_949677035.1 Omphalea diandra | reverse complement strand
ATTTTTTTTTTGATACCACAAAAAAAAAACCAAAAATTTTCCCCCCAAACAACCCCACCCCCCCACCCCCCCCCCCCCCCCCCCCCCTCTTTCTTGGTGTACTAAGGAAGATAAGAATCTTAAAGCATCTAAATGGTTGAGAGAGACCATGTGAATATTGTAATAGTGCTTACTTTAAACCAACTATAAGCTATGATGTATTACTAAAAAAAAACATGGCTAAATGCCTCAACAGATACATCTTATATGTTGGGGATAAGTCCATCATAACTATGTTTTAAGATTATAGGAACCATGTTGATGGAAAAGTTATATCAAATTAGACATTAAATTAAAGGGTACGATATTATGCCTTAAGATTCAAAAAAAAGAAAAGGCTAAGCCATAACAATGATCAGGCAATGCAGAGTAAGCCGCTATACAATGGCATCAAAAGGATCCAAGTTCTTACTAATATAAAATCTTTTGAAAAGAACAACTGAGATGGGACCTGATAAGTATCCCATATAGTCATGCAATTGCATGCATTATTGGTAATCATAAGCAATTATAAAATTATATTATAAACTAGTATCATATGTCAACATAAATCAAAGTATATAATGTGGAACTATGTAAGGATAGCAACCTAAGAAGGGGGGTTGAATTAGTTGCTTCTAAAATTAAACAAGTGAAAGAGGAACAAAAAATTCAATATAATGATTTATAAGGGTTCAACAAAAAATGCCTACATCCACTCCTTAGGCATCCACTTATGCCTTTCACTATCTTTTATAGGTTGAGATACAGCCTATCCTTTTAGAGGCCAAGGATGAACCTTAAACACTCTTTTTGTAAGGATTAAGAGAGATAAACCAACCACTTGGTATTTTTGAAGGCATAATGTTCCCTCACAGGTAAACTTTACACTCTTTATAATATCTCCCTTTTATAAGTGTTTTAGCTTGCCAATGGCCACAAGTATACATATCATACAAGTAATAATAGTGCATAGTGAGTATAGATGTCATCTCATAGAGTTAAGGCCATAAGTATTGAAATATGACAATTTTATTTTTATCTTGAAAATAACTTGATATATTCAGTAAACTACTATTATAAAGGAAATAAAGTAATCTAATTAACAATAGCAAAAAGTCAAAAGCAAGAGAAAGAAAACTTTATGCTAAACAACTTAGGACACTTAATCCCACCTATGGAAAGTCATGAAATCAATACTCTCTTAATGACATGTTGGATTGAGCATTGCAACAATCAATTATTTCTATAATGATTAAGTGCTCTCTCTTTCTCTTAAGAATTCACTTAACTTTGCAATTCTATTTTATAGAACCATTTTGTAATTAAAAGAACCAAGTAATGGAGTAGTCAAGATGACTTGCTTTATATGCAAGAAAGCTGGCCATAATGCACCCACTCATGCTCTAATAAGTCATTTTCACTATAATTGATGTGCAGTACTATTTATGGAAAAAATTCAATTAATTTGATAAGGGTGACATCAACATTATGCTTTTTGCTTTTTTTTTTTTTAGGTAGTCAAAACAGGAAAGCTAATACACTAGACAGCTAAAGGAAATCAAAGGTAAACTCAAAGATAAAAACCCAGTACTCTATTAGGTCCTCCCATATTAGTTAGATGGATAATGATAGTGGGTATCCATGCAATACTTTTCCCTAGTTTCTTTTATTTATGTGTCCTGACATTTATTTTACAAGTTGTAGGGAAGTAATTAGTCCAACTAATATCCTAAAATTGCACCCTCTCAAATGCAATAATATAAGTGCATATCAACCTAGTAAAAAATAGCCAAGCATCTAATGTAGCCCCAATTCAAGCTTTATAATCAATAATCACTAATGACACAACCTAGTTATCTAGAACCATTGAAAAAGCATAAATTTTAAGAGCTAAAAAGCCATAGGATCTACTGACAATGATTTTTATAATAAAGAGGCTAAAGAAAATTAATCCTAAAAGTTGAATACTCCCAAACAAATTCAAAGACTGATCCTAAGGAAAAGAGTAGCTTGATATGTGTAATGTTTTTGTGTGTATTTATAATTATGGAAATTAAGATCTGGATATATTAATTGATAGATCATATTAATGGTTTTATATTTCTTATCTATGATGTGAATATGACCTTTAGGACATATTAATATGAATTTAGTTTTTGCTATTGTTTTTTTTTTTTTTTTGTGCCTCAATATTGAACCAAACCATTAGGTTTTTATTCAACATTGAAGAAAATATATGGTGCCATTAATGCACACATTCTAAATATGTGATCATAATCTTACTGCAAAAATATTTTAATGCTGAAATTCTATCATTTGTTCAATGTTGTTGATTTTTTATTATATGCTCAAACTATTTAGTATATTACATGCTTTCATTTCATCTTAGTTGCAATCATATTAGGCATATATGTAAAGACAACTTAAAGCTTCTTCATTCATTAACTTACTGAAAACATCAAATTGCCTTATTATAGTCCTCCTTACTATGTTATCCAACTACACATATCCTACAATGGCTTACAAATGTCAATATAGGCAATACAATGCTAATAAAAATTACCACCCTATAGGAATTTAATTACCCAATTAGCTTACTCCTAAAGGCAATAAATAATACAAGCACAAGAAATAAGTCATATCCTTTTAATCTTCTTCTTGTTCTCTATAATACGCCTCTCCATTTTTTCATCCTTTTGAAGGAGAATGACTATAGTTTGGTTTGCTTGTCGCATAAATCTAGGATCCACCCACTGAAAAAATCCACTAGGGCCTCTTTTGATTTATAAACTAAATTTGCCCAAACTATAGAACCTGTACAATAATTGAAACCATTTCACTAAATTTAAACACTATTACCTTATAGTAAACACAACAAAGGAACCTCCTACTAGGGTTGTCATCACTACAGAATGTCTACACTTTGACCTCTTCTTCGCATAAGTGAAATGGTAGGCTATTTGGTCTAGTTTCATCTTGATTGCTATGATTATTCGGTCCAAGATTGATGTTGGCATTAGATTTGGCATACTATGGTTCAGAGATTTTTTTTTTTTTTAATTTCAATTAGGATTTCTCTCTTTGATTGAGAAATCTAAGCAAAATGGAAAAGTGAAAAATTAGAAAAGAAAGATAGATAAAGTTGTTGTCAGGAGGGAGAATGGGAAAAAAGATCACTGAACACATGATAAACAATTGAGAAGAGAGAAAGCCTTTAGCTAATCAAAGAACAAAGAAAATGTTTGTATTCGAATGTTGTGGTTTTTACTAAAACAAATTAGTCGTAACTTAGGTCAGATTCTCGAAAACCCCTTGACTCGTTTAAAATTTTATCATGATAATTTATCATTAAGAGCTATTATGTATGTAAGTCATTATACAACGGTGAGATTTAAGACTTAAAACAAGTTCAAATGAAAATCTTAAATCTATTGCCTTGTCTTTATTTGAGAAAGTAATTTTGGGCACCCATATAGTGACTTGTAGTGGAAGATCTAGACGGGGTACATTTATGACAACAGCTCAAGGACTGATGGGTTTGGATTTGATGACATAAAAGCTAAGGACGAGGATGCTTGGCATAAAGAAAGGTGCAAGGAAGATGATGCAAATTATTACTTATAAGGGGTCCTACATATCTTAATTAGCTTCAATATTATTAACAAATCATTATTAAACTATCGAAGAACAAAAATCATAAACTTTGATATGAAAAAATGAGAAATCACAATATGCCTTTTTTATATTTTTTTTCTTTTTTATTTTTCTTAATGATCAAAGTGGATTTGCAAGTCAATTTCGGCAGATTGTAACTCTATCCGCACATCTAGACTAAGAAATAAATAATTTTTTTAGCTGATTTTAATCAAGATTCGAGCTTAGAACCTTTTAATTTTAGAGATAATTATAAAATCACTTAGTCAAAGGCTTTGATATAAATACTTCTATATTATATATGCTAGAAATCAATCATGTGGTTGTGCGAAAATAATTGCGGCTTTGATATAGATACTTCTATTTTATATATGCTAGAAATCAATCATGTGGTTGTGTGAAAATAATTGCAATTTGTTAAACTTGTATCACCAGTCAGAGAAGATAATTACTGACTGAAAATCTTCTATGTTCTATAGCCTACATCTTTGAATTGCAAAATTATTTTTTCTTGGTTGTTCCACTATGATGAGAGAGAGAGAGAGAGAGACTAAGCTGCATAATGTGAATGTTTTAAATATTGAGATAAACTTCTTTACCAGCTGAAGTTATCTTCCTGACATACGTCAACTGCCAAATTTTACTATTTGAAAAAAAAGAAATTAAAAGAATCTTATTCAGGTCATCTATCAAGGGCAAAACCCGATTCAAATAATTCAATGATTTAACTTTCAAATTTGAATGCTGATTTATCAGAATGTATAATTTTGTTTGATTCAAAAAAATAATAATTTACTTATTAGAATATATTTTCTATGAAAATAATTTTTTATTTAGTTGCAACACTTAAAAAGCAGTGACAATTAAATTAAAACTCAATAGAAAGAGTTTTATCACTTTACCTTACTTGAATTCAAACTAGTTTTAGGATATTGAATGGTTTAATAAAAAAAATTAAACAGTAATTAAGTTGCCGAGGCTTAAGGTATATTAAAAAATATTAATTTTTTCAATTGATAGCATAAATATTTTAACCACAAAATTTTCATATAATTAAAAAATATTAATTTTTTCAATTGACAACATAAATATTTTAGCCACAAAATTTTCATATAATTATCATTAATTATATGAATAAAAGAAAAAAATATTTACAAATTATAAATTTTGGCGGTTGTCGGTTGCTGTCAATCAGTGTTGATAGGGAGTTATCATAGTGGTTATTAATGACTAAAAATAATAGTAATTAATAGATTCATTATATATATTTATATATTTTTATAATTTATTGATAATTTTGTTAAAAAAAAATCATTTCTTAAAAAAAGACTTAATTTTTTTATAAAAATAATATTTTCCCTTTTCTAAATTTTTGCTAGCCACAAAATGCAGAAAATAGGAAAAATATATTTCAACAAATATTTTTTATGAAATAAATGAATCCCAAAAATTCACGTAAAGTTCAAATTTTATATATTTCATTTGCCCAACAAAATTATATTAAAAATTTAAGGAGATAGGGAATTCCTATCACTTCCTTTCCTTTTTATTTAAAATATTATCTTATCGTAAAACTACATTTTACTCTTATTATTAGTCAATGCATGCAGGACAAATGATAAGCATTAGATGAATACGAATAAAAAATACCACCTCTTCTCTGCACCTCCTCAAGATTCTTGTACTCTCTCAAAGTTGTGGTAATAATTTTGATTTCAAAGATCTTCATGATATGCACGCATATATTCATATTGCATTTGTTTGATCACTCTCAAAATTAATACAACATTTCGCATTTTGATAATCAAGAATTTATCAAAGTACAGTGGAAGATTAATCATCTTCACAAGAAGCAAAATGGGAGGGAATAAATAGTTTCTTTTGATTGAAAGAAAGTCATGATGATTAATCAACAAAAAAAGCATACGGGAGGCATGATTAGAAATTTAGCAACTAAGAAATACCATTGTGCTTCTAATTCAAAATTATTTTAATTGGTCTTACTAAATATGCATGAAAAGTATTTCTTATTGGAGAGACTTGCCTTCTGGAGCTTCCCACTTGCAAGAAATAATCAAATTATTGACAATTATTAGTGGCCAAGGTGATCTACTCAGAAGAATATGTATAATTTCTTCTGTGGTAGTTATCTAGTATCTCCTTTTTGTTTTTCTAAACAATCTTACATAACAGAGATTATATTATATACACATTAAAAAAAACACTAATAAACTATTTTTTATGTTATGATTCTCATTTCTTGACTTCTAGCAATCAATAAAAGTCCAATTAAGAAAACAATAATTTAAGAATGAGTATTAGGATTCGATGAGAATTTTATCAATAATAAATGTATCATGCAAATTAAAAGCATCATATATTATTTTTTGGACATAAATAGTTAATGAAAATTAACCCATTTAACAATTTGAATTAAATATGAAAAGAACAAGTAATTTGTCGTCTATTGCACAAAACGTAGATTTTCCTTTAGGCCTTTCTTTTTCTCGTCCTGGAGCTCTATCATCTGAATTAATGCTGTATATCTGGAATATAGATAATGCTCGGTTGGGCTTCAATATGGGTATGATTACTTTGTCTCACCAAGAAATGCCTTTTATGAGGTAAAATCAAGTTTTTGATAGGTTACTTTTGCGTACCATATCTTTTAGAACTATTTTGAGTGCTAGTGGTGGGTCACAAACAACAGACGTTGCAATTTTAAAGCATATAAATAAAAAGCGAGAGGTAGATCTTCCTTTCGGTTCTAGTTTAATCAAATCCAACTGAAATATCGCTCTGTATCTGTCCTCGCTAGGTGCTGGATTAGATGATAAGGCTTCCCATTATAACAAAGAAGATAATTTATTAAGATGCAGCTAATCATGAAGTATGTGGCTTAATTTTTTTGACATGAAAGCTAGATAATCCAGAAGGGTTTGGTGCATTCTGGTTAGACTGTCTAAAATGATCATAGTATATACAGTAATTCTATTTAAAAAATTAAGATAATTCAAAATAATAAAAAAAGAGTAATGATTTTGGTTTAATTTGACGCTCTTAGTCTTTGTACAATTTGGATATTAATAAACATTAGTTCATTATTCAAGATAAATTTTGTGCTTTGTGCCTGTTATTAGACTATCAACCTAAATTTAAATACTAAACACAGGAAGAAATAAACCAAAATATCAACACATAAAATTATTAAAGTGAGAATAGAAAATACTTCAATATAATCTAACGAATATAAATCTGATGAGAAGAGCCAGAAATATTAAAAAATTAATACAAGTTAATATTTTTTGAACCAATGATAAAAGAAATACAAAAATTAAATAGAAAATGAAACTATTATCGGCCTAACTATTCGTCTTATTCTTGGGTATCATCATGAGGTTTCATGGTTTAGTAGCAAAACCAAAGGAAAAAATCAGTTAGGCTGCTTTCTGTTATTTTATATGGATAGCTTGAAATAATTGCATTTTTTAGAATCAGATTGCAGTTGATCAAGTGTTTCATATTCTTCGGAATGCTGGACAATTAAGGATAGCTATAAGGGTTTGAGTTTCAATAATAACTAGAAGAATTTGACTTTCAGATGTATTTTCTTTTAATTTATTCTCTGTTGTTTAACTTTTATTCGAATCTAATTTTGTATTCTTTTTTAAATTTAAATAAAATTTATTTAGTAATTTAGAATACAAACACACACATATATATGTAACTAGTATGGGCTAAATCCACTTTACTTATCACTAGTTTAATTTGTCATTATTTGAGCCAACATCTTATCATGAGCTTTGCTTGGTTCATATAAGTGACTCTTTAGCCAGAAGAAAGTATCATATAATTTAGGAACTATCATCCACTTCATAAAGTAATTCTCATCATCAATTAGCAAGGATAGCCCATCTGAATCCTTATATAAAGGAACCTTAACCAAGTATTTCGCTCATGCTATTATATACTATTACTCTTACTCTCAAATGATAAACATAACTTAACCATTGGAATAGATATTCAGCACAAGGCCAGACTCCTCTCCTAGCTCCTCCCAATTTTACAAGTATTGGTTGGAGAGATAAAAACAATGAACTTAGTATATCTAAATCCCTTTATGACGAGCCTGTAACCAAGTTTTTTGGTCATGTTATTATATATTTTCACTCTTACTGTCAAATAGCCAACCTAACTTAACCATCTGAGTGGATATCAGCATAAGATTGAATTTCCTTTCAGCTACCCGTTGTTTTACAAGTCCTCACTAGTGAGATAAGAACAATCATATCAATAATATTTAGTTCATTAATTGGTATAGTGAGCATGGAACGAACTGGTAGCTCATTATCATTCAACCATAGCTTCCTCCAATATTGACCTTAAAACTTGGCAACAATCAGACAACTTAGAGACGCCAAGGCTAAGATCACCCTTGGCTTGGACCACCTACCACCTCCACCCTTTAGCAACACAAAAAGTTAAGAGCAAAGCAGCGTGGCTAGTGCACAATTGTAAGACCATCAAGCCAATGCCCATCTAGCAACTGCATATGAAGAATTCACAATGGTATTATGAGAGCTCAAATAAATCCTCGCACAAGATCATGAGCATGCAATTGTGCCATAAACACCTCCATCATCTCCAATCTAGAACCAAAATCTTCCTATTCATCTAATTGCAGCTCATTCTAACCAAGCTAGAGCCTGATTGCCTCTTCTATTGGCTTAAGAGAGTTGGGCACAAAGTCAAGAAATATGCTTAGCTTGGCGCTATGATGTACTTGATGAAATGGAGGAGTTCTTCTACAAGCCTATTGATAACTAAGCTATTCAGTCAAAAAGCCAATTTTTAGATGTTGAAGCTCTAAAAAGAAAGATAACAAACATGATAAAAAAAAAAGCATAAGGTAAAGAACACTTTGCTCTAAATTACCACACCTATGGCCATAACTCTTTTATCATAGGAGGTAAGAGGCGACCCTACTCATAAGCAGTTCAAACTCCCCCATATTGATAATTATGAGGGTTTGACTAATCCAATGATTCATTGGTATCAATTCTAATTAAAAGCTTGAACTCTATAATTGCTCTGATGCTTTATTGTATAAGATTTTTTCTTCCATCCTTAAAGGAGTCACTTGAGAGCGGTATCAAGGCCTAGATCATGGCTTGGTTTGAAATTTCATATAGTTGTTCCAACTATTTGCAACTAGGTTCATCTCTATCATCCCCAAATAAGAATATTCTTTGACCTGCACAAGGTGGTCTTTAAAGAAGGAGAATCTTCATGAATATCTAACCAAATTTAATAAAATAGGAATGCAAATCAATAACCTTAATTATGAGGTACCAATGATGCCATGATTGCAAAAAAAAAAAAGGCCTATTTGACTTTTTTTAGCGTCAATCCTCTAAAAAGCTTTTATGAGTTAATAGCAAGAAGTACTCTCATGGTCTATACAAAAAGTACAAGAACAAAGGCCAAGCTAAAAAACGAAATGACAAAGGTCAAGCTAAAAATAATGACTCACTATTTCGGTTCAAATAATTTGTATAACAGCTATTCTCACTATTTTACTCCCTTCGTAGGGAGTAAAAGTGATGTCCTCTATTGGATAAAGAAGTTTAATGAAAGAATACAGAACTAATGCCTCTTAAAGAGCTCAGCCACTGAAACAAAAACAAAGTCTAGTGAAAGAATATAGTACCATTGCCCCTTAAAGAGCTCAACCACTAAAACAAAGACAAGTATTATAACTTGTACGGAGATAATGGATATGACATAGAGGTTTATTGAGACCTACATAATGAAATTAAATAATTAGTACAACAAAGAAATCTCATGCATTTTAAGAATAGACCACCTAAAAAGGAACAGAGGTATGAATGCTAATATGAGGATGCTCATTGGGATAAAAGGCCTAATAATAAAGATTATGTAAGTATACTAGATGTCATTACTAGAGGAACACTTAATGCTGATAGTTTGTCTTAAAAAAAAGATACAACCAGGAAATATATTCTACGAATTATTGAGCCAATATGGATGAACCGATATTCTTCCTTCACACACCCTCCTGAAAGGATGATCAAAGATTAAGTGCTCCTCATGTAAATGCCCTAGTAGTACAAAACCAACTTAAGAACTATCTGGTCAAATACATTCTTGTAAATGATGGCAAATTAATTAATTTATTAACTACTCAAGCATACAAGATCTTCAGTCAAGATCTAAATAAGTTTATAATAGTCCAAATGGCACAATAGGCCTTAGAGGAAAAAATTTTATGTTATGAGAGCAACTAAGCTAAAAATGGAGCTAAGAGACTCAAACATCACCAAAAACTTTAAAGCCATATGGATGGTGGTTCACATTCCTTTCACATACAATGTTGACATTTGAAGGCCAATCTTTTTGCGAAACAAGTGATTATACCTCCATTCAATACCTAACTATGAAGATTTGAATCAAAAGGTGTTGTTATGGTTAGAGGAGGCTATAAAGTTACACGAGCAACTTACATGAATGTCTTGAAAGAGGTGGCTTATACAATTGTCATGGAACCTCTCGATGTTTCCCAATACTATTAAAGCAAATGTGGATGCACATAAGTGTAAGAAGGCATACGACCATGAAAAGGAGAATCATAACCATTTTGAAAGCAATCTAGAAGAGCCAAATAATCTGCCATCTAATCATAATTATGTAAAATTTTTACATAGGCATCCAAATAGTTTACTTCAGCTTTTGCCAATGAGTCATACTTATACAACATGGTCTTGTAGCACATCCATGCTCATTTTTGCATGCCCAAGCGAAAATGTGATTCCTTTTTTAGCCTTAATATGTTTTTTTAATTAGGTTTGCTATAACTTTACTCCTATTTAGATACAACTTATTATAGGAAATTAAGCCATTTTTTATGTAAGAAACTTTAGTCTTAATGACTATTTAAAAGGGCTTTCAAATATAAATAATTAATGAAGTTATCTTTTGAATAAAATTATATAAAGAGTGTTTCTTTTGTTTTAGTTCTTGCTTGAATCAAGGTTCATACATTCAAAGTTAATTACTTTAAAGGTACTTTATTCCAAGGTTCTCTTCCATAAGTTGGGATTAGATCGCAAACTTGGACTAAACTCGGTTTAGCTTTCTGGGGAGTTGCTTTTAAGCATAAAGATATTGAGATATTGAGTTTCAAGTTTAACATACGTAAGATTTTAATTACTTTGGTATCAAAGCTTTATCTCTAAATATCTTTTTATTTGCCCTTAATTTTTATGTTTATTTATTTCAATTCCCCTTATTAAAAAGAAAACTTTTCTAATCATTTCCTTTGTTTCTATTCTTCCTTTAACTTCCATTCCTTTTATTCTTTCTATTGCACCAATCTTTGGTTTCATATCAAACACGATTGAATTCATATTATTGGTGTTGGGTTTCAATATACTTGTTTGGAGTTTAAAATTCTTTATAATTACTATGTTTCAAAATGTCACTATTATAGTTTGCATCATTTGATTTCAAAATGTTAGTTTGATTTTTCCATCTATCCATTTCTTTTGTGTTTGTTCTTTCTTTTGTTTTTATTCTTTTATTTTGTATTTTATCAATCCTTTCGTATTAATATTAAAGATAATTGAATTCAAATTATCGGTATTAACTTTTAGTATAAATGTTTGAAGTTTGCAATTGTTTATAATTATTAGGTTTTAAAGTGTCATTATTAGAGTTTGCATCACTTGACTTCAAAGTGTTTATTTAATCTTCCATTTTTCTCGTGATTTTTCATTACTATCATTTTGTTTCGTTTTATTATTATATTAAAAAAGAAAAATAAAAAAATAATGAAAATAAAAGAAGAAGAAAGAAGAAGAAAAACTTGGAAAATTAGGATTGATAAGAAAAGGTGCCAATAAATATAAAGAAGTTTAGGAGAATCAAGTAGACCCTAGTTTGCATGCTTTCTAATCTTTACTCAATCTAAGATTTGAGGCTGAAAAATCTTGAGGAGGGAGGAAATGATGCAAATATAGATGCACATAAGAGCAAGAAGGCACACAACTATAAATATGAGAAGCACAACCATTTTATAAGCAATTTGGGTGAGCCAAACAATCTGCCAACTAGTCATGACTATGCAAAATCATTACATGTGTGTTTAAGCTAGTCATGGGCATGCAATATGAAGTATGGGTGTGCAAAAAGTGGACTCTAACTTTTACCAATGAGTCATGGTTGTGTAGCATGGCCATGCAGCACAACTATTCAAATTTTCGCATAGGCATGCAAAAGTGCAATTTCTTTCTTAGTTCTAAGCTATTTTTATTTTTTCAGTTAGGAAACTTATCTAGAACTTTATTCTTATTTAGATGCAACTTAATATGGGATATTAAGTCCCTTTTTTATGTAGAAAATTTTATATTTATGGATGATTTAAAAAGACTTTCAAATATAAACAATTAATGAAGCTATCTTTTGAATAAAATTAAATTAAAAGTGTTTTCTTATTTTGGTTCTTGCTTGAATCAAGGTTCATACATTTAAAGCTAATTACTTTGAGGGTATTTTATTCTAAGTTTCTTTTCTACACATTAGAACTAGGTCATGGACTTAGGTTAAACAAGATTTAGCTTTCCAAGGGGTTGCTTTTAAGCATAAAGATGTTGGGTCTTAAGTTTAATATACTCAGGGTTCATATCAACCATTCCTATTGTTGAGTTGGCAGAGGATCTAAAGCCTCTATTGATAGAAAAAGGATGCATAATATAAATTGCATCAAAACTAATAAAGCCCATGAAAAGGAGATTAGTTGGTAAACCTCAAATATTACATGGATCGACCCATTGATCATCACTCTAACAACTCGATCAAACTTGTCAAGTAAATGAGAAAAAACCATGTACTCGAACATCAAAAGGCTATTATTAAGAAAGTGTGTAGGCTTTATCCAAGAGGTTTAATACCATGACTAGCTAGCCAATATGGTCCTGGTCAAAAAGCCAAATAGGAAGTATAGGATGTGCATAGATTTCTCCAATCTCAATAAGGCCTGCCTAAAGGATTGTTATCCACTACCTGATATCGACTAACTAACAGACTCTATCATAGGCACAAGCTCTATAACTTTATTAATTCCTTGATAAGATATTGTTAAATTAACTTATTTATCTTGGATGAAGAAAAACTAGCTTCATCACCTATAAAGGCACCTACAACTATGAAATGATGCCCTTTAGTCTAAAAAATATTAGAGCTACATATCAATAGTTGGTAAACCACATGTTCAAAGAACCATAATGCCAAAACAATTTGAAGTCTATGTTGATGATATCATTGTTAAGAATCGCTAGGGTAAAGACCATGGCAAAAATCTTAAATTTATCTCATGTTCAACTTAGTGCTACTTGTTATTATTTAAAATGCTAATAAACCTTAAGAACTTATCCTCAATTGAAAAGTGTCAAAAGGCCTTCGAAGAGTTAAAAACATTCCTTAGCTCAACCCCACTTTTAAGTCATAACTTTGCATCTTAGCCTTGTGTTTCTTTAATTCAATCATGCAACATTAGTTTTACTTGAAAAGTAGCAATCAATACTCCATTCTTTTGTATGTTTAGTTTCATATTCATAGCTCATAATTGAACTAAATAAGATGATAGAAATACCTATAAATGAGCTACATCGCTTCTTGATTTCCTACTTAAAGCATAAACAACCACATTTACTTTCCTTGAATGATATTTAATGGTGCAATCATCATCTTTTAGTAGTTCTAACCACTACCTCTATTTCATGTTTAATTCTTTTTTGCTCATCAAATACTTCAAGCTCTTATGATCCGTAAAAATCTGAAAAGTTTCTCCATGCAAGTAATGTCTCCATATTTTCAAAGCAAACACAATGGCAACAAGTTCTAGGCCATGTATTAGGTAAGATAATTCATAAGGCTTCAGTCGTCTAGATCCATATGTAATTACCTTACTATGCTACATTAAAACATATCTCAAACCTTGATGTGAGGCATCACTATATACTATAAATCCTCCATTATTGGTAGGAATGGCTAACACTAGAGCAAATGTCAATCTATCTTTTAATTCATCAAAACTCTCCTAGCATCCTTTAAAACACTAAAATGCTGCTTTTTTCTAAAGCAACTTAGTCAAAGGAGCAACTATAAGTGAAAACCCCTTAATAAATCGACGATAATACTCAGCTAGTCCTAAGAAACATCATACTTTTGCAATGTTCTTTAGGGGTTTCCCATTTTACTATTGCTTCAATTTTGTTTGAATCCACCTTTATGCCCTTTTCAAAAACTATATGTCCTAAAAATACCATATGGTCAATCCATAACTCGCACTTGCTTAATATAGTAAATAATTATTTTTCTCTCAAAATTTGCCACACAATCCTTAAATGTTGTTCATGCTCCTCTTTGCTTCTTAAATACACCAGTATGTCATCAATGAACATAATTACAAATTTGTCTAAGTAAGCTTGGAACACTTTGTTCATAACAGCCCTAAATGCAGCTGGTGCATTAGTCAAACCAAATGTCATCACCAAAATTCATAATGCCCATACTTGGTTCAAAAAGTTATCTTCGACACATCTGGGTTTGAAATTTTGAGCTGCTAATATCTTGGTAGGTCAATTTTAGAAAACACTTATACTTCTTGTAACTGGTCAAACAAATAATTTATCCTTGGTAAAGGATATTTGTTCTTCATAGTAACCTGATTTAACTGCATATAATCAATATATTGCCTTATTGTCCCATCTTTATTCTTAACAAATAATACTGGAGCACCCCAAAGTGATACACTAGGTCTAATGAATCCCTTTTCAAGTAGTTCCTGCAATTGGGTCATTAATTCTCTCAACTCAGCTGGAGCCATCCCATAAGGTGGAATGGATATCGGTGCACTTCCTAGGACTAACTCAATTGTGAATTCTATCTCCCTATCAGGTGGCAAACTAGGTAAGTCAATTGGGAACACATCTGGAAACTCATTTACCATGAAAATATTCTCAAGTAATTTATTTATGAACCTTTTGTCTATAATATGTGTCAAATAAGCCTTACAACCACTTTTAATCAGGTGAAAAGCCTTGATAACAGAAACTAGACACACATGTACAATTTCCCTTTTCCCTTGAAACACTACTCTTATATGATTTGGAGATTCCATAATAACTTTCTTGGTAAAACAATTCACTATTGCATGATATTTGGACAACCAGTCCATAACCAGTATCACATTAAATTCACAAAGTGGCAATAGTACTAGATCAACATTCAACTCAACGTCATCTATATGAATCACACAAACACAATATACCTTATCCACAATCATCACATTTTCAAATGAGTTCTAACACATAGATTAAAACCTAAAGATTGTTGCTTACTACACAATTATGATGCCATATTTAATGAAATGAATGAATATACGAAGCTAGGATTAATTAATGCATCCACTTCTAAATCATGGAAAAAATGTTTACCAGTGATTACTTCTAGTGCAGCAATAGCTTCTTGCCTAGTCATGGCAAATACTCTGGCCTATGTCAGGGGTCTAGGACTCTAACCTTCTGACCGATTTATACCTTAGCCAATTGTGGTTGTTCTACGTCTGCCTCTGCCCCTGCCACAACTCCACTTACTTTTTAAACTTTAACTGTAGACTATGATGTAGCTTTGCCTCTGCCTCTACCTCCCTCTAACATTTTGGATCTTTTAGGACAATCTTTAAACATATGATCAAAAGACCCACAAAAGTAGTACCCACCAATCAATTTTCTACATTCACCCATATGTTGCATGCCACAATATACATATGAGAGTCATTGTTGCATAACTTGGCCTTGACCTCTGCCTGCATACGATGAAACTCCTAATCCTCTACCTCTATAACTATAGTAACCACCTTTAGCAGTGAACTGTGATAGCACATAATCTCTATGTTTACCTTTCTTTCTGTTAAAATCTCTCACAAACTCAATAGGCCTTGTTTTTACTCATTGCTCTATCTTTTCTTTTTCTAATCTTTCCACCTTGATTGTAATAACTTTTAGCTTGGTGTAACTTTCAAGATCTGCGATTGTGATCTCACTTTTGATCTCATATCTTAGTCCCTCTTCAAACTTTTGACATTTGTCTTTGTCAATGAACACCATCAAGGATGCATAATGAGATAATTCATTAAATTTTACCTTGTACTCAGCTATAGTCATCTCTTCCTGATTTAGGTTTAAAAATTCCCTTCTTTTATCATCTTTTTACATTTTTGGCATGTAATTATTGTTGAACTCATGAAGAAAGTCATCCCATGTAAGCATTGGAGGCTAGACATCACTCCCTAGAATGGTTTCCTACCAATCATATGCATCCCCTTGTAATAATGACCCTACATAATTAAACTTTTCTTCTGGTGTATTTCATCAAATTCAAAACTCTTTGTGTTCTTTTTAGTCATGTCTCTGCCATTAATGGATATATGGTACCATTGAAGTTAACTGCACCCTATTTTCTTAATTTGTCATACCATTTTTATCTTTGAATTTCTGGACCATGCACTATTGGTTCACTAACTCTATGTTATGGTTGCCCATGAGATTTGTGTTGTGTATAAGAATGTGTAGGAGATCTAACTCTATCAGCAGGTTCATCTCTTAATGGTTGGCATGATGCTTCTATGGAATGCAAATCGGCTGAATCATCTCTCCTTGATGAGCCATAGGTACTACCATGACTTCCCTCTACTAATGCCTTATAGACATATAAGGCTATGTCATATGATAATGCAAATAGTGCAAAATTCATGTCATGTTCATATGAATGTCCCTATGGAATCTATCGTTGCTCTAATGCTAAAAACTATAACGATAATTTTCATTTACTAATCACGTCATTCATGTCCAAAAATACATTTTCATAAAGGTTTATTCATCATAAACACATAATCCAAAATGTATTTACTGTATATATATGTTAACTAATGATTAAGGCTAGTGACCATAAACTAGTTTCTATCTAGATATATGTACATCACATAAGGAAAGAGAGAGAGTTGGAATTCAGCTGATGACATGTGGTTCATGTGTCTCTATGCAAAAATCAATGTACTAAAGTATGCTTCAGTATCTGAAAAACATAATTGTAATTTGGTGAGTCGTGACTTAATGAATAAAAACAATAATCAGATTCTTATGGCACAACCAACAATCTGTCATTAGGATATATTTCAAGTATAAGAATTGGCTATGCAAGTGCAAATGCAATAGATTGATTTTTATAGTGACCTTGCAAGACAAACACTGTTCTCGAGAATTCATGTAATTCAAATGATATTTGATTTTATTGGCCAGCATATAATGAATGAATCATTTGATCAATAACATGTGCCAATTGGACATATTGGTCCATTTTTCCAAGTGATTTGTAAGTGTTTGACAAGCTGACCACAACATCTTTTTAGTCTCTTATGCAAGTGTTCATTCACAATGGTATACTAAGTAATCATTAAGAGCATATAATTCTCACTTAACTTGTATTCACATGTAAAATGTAATAATTCAATCACATATACATGTAATAGAATATAATCATATCATAAAATTATCACACATACACATTAGAATCTAATTATGGTTTTTACTCACCTTTTGATGTGACCAACCTTTATGGTAGATTTTGTTCTCTCTCTAAGGCTTCCTCAAAGTGTTGAGATCCTAACATTTGATACATACATGGTTATAAGTATGTCAAAATGATTATGAATGATTGGTATGCAACTATGGCATGATATATACAAGTGAACCTAGTGTTTATGCATATTTTCCTTATATGGTAGCCTGACCTTGCTACACTTTCATAGTAATAACTCTATATACTTATTCAAATGACTTTATTCTTTTTTAAATAAACTAGACACATAACAATATAACATAGTTAAATTTTAGATCAATATAAGACATAGAAAATGTGGTGAATTTTTTAATTTTGTCCTGTTTTAATGTCATCTCAACTTGATTAGGTCTTACATTCATAGGCATATGACAAATTTTACAAATCTAATTGCAAAACTATCCTACCTGAAGTTACAAAACACATAAAAGAACATTTTTCATGTTTTACTCATTGTCTAATTCAGTATATAAAGTCACCAAAACAAATTATCAATCTCAGGGTGATCAGGTTTTCAACATATTGAAAATTAGTCAAAATTAAGGGACAATATCTCAACAACCATGTTAAATTTGGCAAAAATGTTTTATAGGCATGTAGGTCAAACATAAATATACAACTTTTAATTTTGTCATATCATCAAATTCTAAATCTATAGCCATCAAATTCTTGAAAAACAAAATTAAATGGCAGATGAGGTTTCATTGGGCTCAGGTCAGTCACAATCAATAAACCACATCTCTTGCCACACAACAAATCAAACAAAACTATTTCATAGGTATTTAGAGGCGATATGACCCTACAATTTCATGTTTTTATACTCTGTCTAAATCAGCACATAAAGTCATCAAAATATATGAAAACAGAAAGAATTAGGTGATTTTGGTTTGTTATGAACCAACCCTAATGAAGGAGCCATATCTCCTTACACACACCAAATTAAGCAAAAATGTTTTACATTAATTAAGATAGGCCAATAAAGCTACAACTTTCATATTTTAAACTTTCCCCAGTTCCTCTCTTAGGGTTATGAAATCATTGGTACAAAATTTTGCTCTAACAATAAAACCAACATAACCAGCTCTTATTTCTCTTGAATTTCAACTTCCATACATGAGCTCTACATCAAATTACTCCATCATTCTTAGTAATCATGCATGAATAACATGTCATGAGGGATTAATTTCATGTGGGAAGAAGATAAATTAACTTACATATTCTTCTAGAACCAAAAAAGCTTAGGATTCCTTCCTAGACAGCTCACTCTTCTTCCTCTCCTTTTTCTTCTTCTTCTTCTTCTTTTTTTTTTTTCCTTTCTTTCTTTCTTCCTTAGCTTTCTCTTTTTTCTACTGCCCCTCACATTTAACCTCTTTATTCTTATCCTAAAGGATGAAAAATTCCATTTGTAAACTTATTATAATAAGACAAAATCATGGTGTCTCATTTCCATTGGTTGGAAGTTTACTTTTCCTCTTTTAGTCCCTCTTCTTCACTCTTTCACCACCTCCATCAATCTCCTAATCCCTATATGATCCTTATACTTTTAAATAAGCTTTAAAACACCATTATTTATGATGTTATAATGTGCACACAATATAAGATAATTTGTCATGCAACTATACAAACATTACATATATGCTTAAGTGTCCCAAATACAATGGTGCAAGTGTCATCATCATGCTTATCCCATTCACATGTCTAAATGATCATTTATTCAATGCTTATGTTCATGTGGGATTCTAAATCATTTATGTAATGAATAGGTTCATGTGAAAATGCCAATGAATGTAGTTAAGGATGTTACATTACCTCATTAGTGTCATCATCATCAATAGAATCCTTCAAAGAGAGCATCTTGTAGTCAGTCTCACAACCATCATCATCATATTCATCACTAACAATCTTGCCATCCCTAAGTACCATGGTTCTTTTATTTGGCCAATCATGGGCCATATGTCCTCTATCTTGACATTCAAAATGTACAATGGAGCTTATTCCATTGGGCTTAAGTGGTTCAGCCCTGTGGGCCCTCCCTCCTTCCTTTGCTCCTTTGCTAGGTTTGGTTAGGGCTTAATCATAAGTCTTTCACCATTTTTCAATTTGTTAGTCTAATTAGAAGAAGCAAAATTAGGCTTAGAAGGCTTACCCTTTTGTTGTTTTTCCACCTTTAATGCATTACAGTATAAGTCCTCCAAATCAATGTACGGTAACAACTCAACTTGGTTTGTAATGTCTCTATTAAGTCTACCAAGGAAATGGGCCATTGTTTACTCCATAGACTCCTTTATTTAAGTGCAGATCATTGCTACCTCTAACTCTTAATAGTATTCTTCCATGTGTTTAGAACCTTGCACAAGTCTTTATAAATGGTTATGTAAATCTCTATAATAATGACTTGGTATAAGTCTTTTCCTTATAAAATGTTTTATCTCATACCGAGTATAAATAATATTATCACCACATCTTTTTATAATATACTTTAATTTATCCAACCAAACTAATGCGTAGTTAGTAAATTTAACAACAAGTTTTACCTTCTTTTCGTCATTATAGTTATGGCAATCAAAGATTAATTCCACTTTCTTTTCTCATGCAATGTAAGACTCAGGGTCATTTCTACCATGGAAGGTTGAGATTTTCATCTTGATACTTCATAGGTTGTCATCTTGCATACTTGGCCTTTAAAAACTTTCCTCCATAAAATATCCATCTTCATCATCATGCACAAGTCTACCATGCTTTACTTGTTTTATAGATGTATTGGTGGTATTAGAATTGTTGGTGGTGTTGTAGCTAGATTCCATCTTATCAGTTCTCTCCATGAATTACTCCATCTTCTCTTAAATAACTTTCATAAAGAGCTTCCACTCTAGATCATCATTAAGATATGTCATGATTAGAAAGAATAAAGAAAACATCACAAAATTCACTCCCTCATATGTTTACTCTCAATAGATGTCACTCCCCTCGTGTTTCACACAAATAGACTTTTACCCTCTAATGTGCTCACCACTCTTGCATTTTAGCACTCTTAGTTCTTTTCTTTTAGTTTCTTTAGAGCTAAAGTTACAGTTATCAAGTTCAAGCTTAATCATAAAGCAAAAAAGTAATTCTAAATTAAGATAAACTTTTAGAATAGAAAAACAAAATGGAAACACACAGAAACAAATGAAAAGCAAACAAAAATAAATATAAGCAAATGAAGACAAACATAATCAAACAAAAAGAAGAAAATTCATGTATGGCAAGAATTAAAGTCACCAAATCAGAATTTCAAACTTAATTCTTGCTTTTATTTCTTTTGCTTTTTCCTTTTATTTCATTTTTTTTTTTACTATAGACGTCTCCTTGTTTTTTTCTTTTTTCTTTTTTTTATAATTGAAGCTAATCACAAATAACACAAATTAGTTGAAATCAAATTAATAGAAACAAAATGTTATTCACAAACTTTTTTTTAGAAACTAATAATTAGTAACAAAGATGAAAAAAACAATTTAAAGTAGAGGAACACAAAAGAAAATGATTTGAAGAAGAAGAGAAGAAGAAAATGAATAGAGAAAAACAAGCACAAAGAAAATGATGAGAACACGAAGAATAAGAAGAACATAAAGAATAAGATAAATAAAGGATACATAAATAAGATAAATAAAGGATACATACTTGATTTTGAAGCCTAATAGCTTATACAAAATGATACGAATATGGGTAACTTGTCCCAAATCAGTATTCAATGTTGTTACCTTTGCCCATGCAATGTTCAAGAATCAAGTAAAGACTTTAATTCCTAACTAGAACTCTAGGTAACTTGTATCTAGCAACTTAAGTTACAAAGAATCAAAGGGTGTTTAATATCCAGACCTATAAAGAGTCAATTTTGAGTTTATAATTAAATAAGTTTGCAAAGCTACTTAAGCCTTCACTTAAATAACCTCATCAAGTTCTTTCAAAAACCAAAGAGAAGAACAAATTCTCATAAGAAAATTTGAATTATATTGATAAAAAATTGAGTGCCAAAACATGGTTTGAATGACCTATTTATAGGCATTACAATGTTTTACTAACTAGGAATAAAAGATGTAAATCCTATTATAGAAATAAGAAACAAACTAAACAGTAATGCAGTAATCTTCCTAAAACTTTAGCTAATAACACTAATATATAAATAATTAAAGAACTACACTAATATAGAAATAATTAAAGAACTACTCCAAGACTTATTTTCTTAACTTTCTCTTGCACGAATATTCCTAAAGCTTCTTTAAACTTTTTAAGTCATGCCCATGTTATTAGTCATTTGAGCTGAAGTGTTTCTTCCTATTTAATGGTTCCTTAACTTGCATCAATAGTAGTGAAGATGATTGGAAATGAAAAAAAAAATCCAATTGCAGATACATTTGCATATGCCTTGTAAGAATACAAGGACAAGCACTGCACAACTAGCAAAAGAGATGGACCATCAACTTCATCAAAGTAAATCAGACACAAGTCGAATGGGTCATGCTTCAGCCCATGTAGATGTCTAAGTGCCTCCCTCACTTAAGGTCCATCCTTCTCATCCTAACCCTAAACAAAACATACCTTTCCCTCAGTGTCGTCCCTATTTGCCCGAACCATTCGCTCAACGTCTTCTCTTTTTGCCTCAACTACCTTCTCTTTTCTCTCTTCCAAAAGACCACCCAACCACAATATGTCCTTCAAGAGATCAACAAAATAATGACTGGCTAGAGCTTCAGCTGGATCGCCTCCTTCAAAACAATCATTGCAAAACCTAAGCCAAACTTCATCTTTAGGTAGTGATCTATTGCCTCCACCATTATTGGCCCCAACCCTATTTACAACGAGCCTAAACTTTAAAGACCCAAACCAAAATGCCCATTACTAAAACCTAAAAATCCAAGGGTTCATATCAAATAAACTTTAATGTGAAACCACCTTCAAAACCCTCAAAGTAGAATGAGAGATTGGTTGGATGCTCAGCAGTGTTGGGTTATCGAAGGTTCCAAAAATAAAAGAAAATGAGAAAAAAATAATAAGAGCATTTTTATCAAATTAAAATATAAATTTACTACTTACTTGTTTTAGTGCGTCTAATTTACACTTCTATTTGCTGACATCAGCGATTTTTGTTTATTTGATTATTAATAAAACTATAATATTTCCATTGGTTAAAAATAAAATATTAAGTATTAAAATATATCATAATTAAAGGTAACGTGTCAAAGTGATGGACTGCGAAAAATTTAAGGAGTAATTTATGTATTTGGCCCAAATGAATGCTAGCAAAAGAAGGGGGAAAAAAAAGTGGGCAAAGCAATAAGAATAAAAGGCAGGAGTAACAACTTTAAAAAGCCATGAAACATCTTTACTAACTGCCGCTAGTTCCAACAAAATCAATCCAAATATTTAAATACTATGATTAACCATCTACCAAATATAACTCAGCAATAAGAAATCTATATGAATATAATCGCCAATAGCAAAAGAAATCGAGCAGCTCGTCAGGATGAACAATAAACTTCAAAGCAACAAATATGAATATAAGTAGATCATGAGCAAAAATTGAACTAAGGACTAATTTTGCGAAATCCTCCACCTTTTGAATTTATCTTCAATTTTATTAGCTAAAGGAGGAAGGATCGCAGAATCTTCACAACTGGATGTGATAATTTGTTTCTAATTTCTAAAGTTGTAACAACCATATGAAAAGGATCTAACTTCATTGATACATTTTGAATACCATCAATAATTAAAGCAGTCGTATGCTTCACATTACCCGCATTGCATTTGAAAATCTTCTATTATTGGTAGAAGTTTAATACCAAAATATGTATCAAATTCTCAGAATCTTTTGGCCCTTTGAATTTGAAATTCAGGGGCATCCCAAAGGTGTGTGTGACCTCAATCATTAGATACACATCTTCAACTTTCAATAAATAGATTTTACAAAGGACAAAGAAACCATAATCTTTCTACTAATACTTGAATACATTAATACAAATTTACCAAAAGCTAACTAACAAATACCTTTAAAACGGAATAATTTGAGAACTAAAGAGCTTTAAGAATAAAATAATTTAACAAATAAAATATAATTATGTTAAATTTCTGACAACGCTGTAAACATAAATTAATGTATAAAAATCAATGAAGTTTGAATATTATTTATCAATTATTTTCGTGTTTAAAAGGAGTTAGTATTGTTGTTGCTCATTTTCTATATATCAAATTTATCAGGAATTTTATTGGTCTTCATTTTTTCTTCCGTTCACATGTTTTACTTAATTAACCACTTGAAACTCCCACTTTCTCATTTTCATCATGATTCAAGTCTCACATTCCCACCGTCTCATTTCTCTATTTGATAAAATAATACAAAAAAAAAAATTATATTGATGAGATTTAAATTCTAGTGTCCACTCCTTATTAAAAGAAGTAAAAAAAAAAGCTTAAAAAAACTCTATCTTAATTCAATCTTAAATTATGCTATAAAACAATTTTTTTTTTAAATATCAAAACTCGTATATGAAATTTAAAAAGCCATTCTATATATCTTTTTCCAAGCCTTTCTTATGATTATCATGCAATCTGCGTAAATGTATAAGATAGACATGTCAATAGTCCTGCTAAGAGAGCACACGTCTCTTGTCCTTTCTTATCTTTTTTTTTTTTCCTCCTCAATTCTATTTTATCGCTCAACCAATAAGAGTTTATATATATTTAACAGCACAAAGGCAACTCATTAGCTCAGCTTTTTAATGATGAAGAAGTTAAAAGTACAAAAAGCCAATAATAACAAAAGGTCAACCAAGCAATTCAGCTTGCCCAATGCCCATTTCGATTATTAAATTGTGTAAGATTTTGCTAGTTCCTCGAACCTAGTTTTTTTTTTTAAAAAAAAAATATTTAAACAAATAAATAAAGGTAAAGCTTATCCAAATCCGATTGATATGGAATCCACTCATGATGTTTGCACTTCTCACTAGTTATGATGATGGAAGTCGGATTTATTGAATTAATAATAATAATAATAATAATAATAATAATAATAATAATAATCAGTATCTATTTCTAGAAGAAATGAATCTAAGTATTGTAACTTTCCTTCGGTTATCGTCCAAAAATCCTAGATAGCATGTGTTTATATTGAGCGTGTAAATTAAAATAATTAAATTAGTTAGTTGTGATCAATTAATTATTTAACTGTTTAAGAAAGAATTAAAGTCCCAATCATGAATTTCTCACAAAGAAAAAAAAAACATTTCAAACTATGAAAGTTAACTTTAGAGTAAGATAAAAAAAAAGGATTTTTTTTTAAAAAAAATAAAATATAGCTTTATAATACAATGTCATGATATTAGATTTTTCTAAATAAAGATAATGAATTTCATATTATTGTAATTTCATAATAAATTTTAAAATAATTCACAAATACTAAATATAAAAGTAATAATCTCAACTTGAACTATTGAATTGTACTCAATAACAAATGATAATCATTGTTTCACTCTCTTAATCTTTTTGTAAGGTTAATCTAGATACTAATACATATAGATTTATTATTGAAAATAAATTTACACTTGATATTGAACTATCAATCAAAACTCAAATCATCAAATAATACAAACAAAATAAATCCATTTAAAAAATAGCAATATATATATATATATATATATATATATATATATATATAT
>CATIWR010439896.1:0-17432 GCA_949677035.1 Omphalea diandra | reverse complement strand
TTCGTCCCACGATGGGATATTCCACCAAGAATCCGAAATTGGATTCCATAGTTTGTAACATAAAGCTGGAGATGAAGACGAAATGTCTTTAGCCAGTAGTAGACCACGAGAGCATCCAAAAAAGTGGTAACCTTTAAGTACTGGACTATAACCTCGACCCCAATAGGAATAACCAGTTCTAAATGCTATGTTGAAGGTGTGAGCTAGGTTATGGTGATCATGTGCATCATGAGTGGAGAGTTCAAGCCATGGTGGTGTAGTGCTTGATCCGCACTTGATTGGTTCTTTTCGCCATGACTTCGTGACGCCCTTTGAACATATATCTTGCATTAGTGACGAAGGGTTTCTTGCGATTAGGTAGATGAGTTGGTGGGGAAGATCTGGCCATAAGTTTGGATTCTTGGGTGCTGCATGTTTTTCACTTGATGTGGGTTGTGTTTTGGTTTTGATCTTCTTTTCTTTTTCTTTGCCTCCTCCCATGCTTGTTTTTGGAAGGGAAACTATGTCTGTGTTCATGTTCTTGGAATGGGTGTTAAATAATAATGATCAGTTGCTTAATCTTCAAGAATTAAATGTGACAATGAGACTTAATCGTTAAGATATCGAGTGAATGTTGATGTGGTTCAAAGAGAAGTCCTTGGGCAACACGGTGCGTACTTGTCCTTTGTCTCTCCTGGCTGCCGACGATTAAGAAGTGAAGAAAATATTTAAAATTATTTAAATAAAAAAATATTTTATTTTATTGATAAAGGTTATTTTTTATTAAGAGCATGAACCACTTTCTTATTTTATTTGTGCCCAAATTCGTCATCTTTTAGAGTGGGAATATCGGACCACGTGATATTTCCTTTATGCCCAATTTCGTCATCTATTAGTGTGGGAATCGGAGACCACATGATAGCAGCCCGTCGATGAGAAGATGCGGCTATGTAGAAAAGTCTCAATGTTGATGGCACTCTTAACATTTTTTTGTCACTATAAATATATAATTTTATCAATTTTAATTTTTTATATTCCTTTAAATTAAAATTTATATTTATCATTTTTTGGTAGAGATTGTCTGAAGACATATATCATTTTTTATCACTATTTTTTATTTTTACATATCTAAACATGGTATACAAATAAAAATAATTTATTAAATCACATTTGAGACAAATTTTAAAACTACATAATATTATTATTAAAATTGGTACATTCATTTTTATCTAATTTATTTATTTTTTATAGACAACATCATTGTTCCGTCACCAAATATGACATCTAAACAGTGTTCTAGCTATAAATATAAGTTAAGGTGGCAGCACGCAATCTGAATATTTGATATAAATATCTAGAAAAAGAATTATTGGCGCCCGAATTATCGACAGCCTTAAAGATTAACTCTGTAAGGGAAAACAAAAAGTCACATAAAAATATTATTGAACATAAGCAAGTATGATAGATGAAGAAATTGAAATTTCCTATAATAAAATAAAATTGGTTCCATAAGAAAGATAAGAAGATGTACTCATAAAAAGAATAATTGAATACATGCAGAAGATGTAGTTTCTCTAAAGGTTTATTAGCTCATAAAATCCAACCTTTTTTGAATTTTGATAAAATTGATCAATTCTTTTAATTTTGATAAAATTAGTCAAAATTAATAAAATTTTGACAAAATTAACCAAAACTAATAAAATTTTAACAAATCTAGCTAAAAATCAAATTGATCAAAATAGAATGATGCATCATATTAAAATATTGAGTTAAAAAATATTAATTGATGTTAGTAACTAATGTTAACTGATTTTACTAATTTTTTTTATAAAAATTTATATCAGTTAGTTTATCACGTTACATGATATATCATTCTATTTTGAACAATTTTAAAGTATGAGCTAAACTAATGTTAATTGGCGTTAATAACTAATATTAACTGATTTTACTAATTTTTTTTATAAAATTCATATTAGTTGATTTACCACTTCATGTAATATATCATTCTATCTTAATCAATTTGAATTTTGGTCAGATTTACTAAAATTTTATTAATTTTGACTAATTTTATCAAAATTAAAGGATTGATCAATTTTATCAAAACTTTAAAAGGTTTGGATTTTATAAGCGAATAAGTCTTTTGTAAACTAGACATGGCCACATTCTTTCTCATGCATGCAACATAAATAAAAAGAAATGTGGTATTTGAAATTAAAATGAGAAGGATAATAGCTTAAAAGAAAGTGACAATAAGGAAAGCTCTGTATAAAACGAGTAATTGAATTATGAACATAATAAGTTGGACTTATAGAAGACAAGAGGTATATATTATATGTAGAGTCATAACCTATTGTCAAAAAGTAAGCATAAGAAACAGATTCTAATTTATTATTTTTTTAATATATGTTGCAAGAGTTTGAAGGTAATAACTAATAAATACAAACTCTTATCAGCTTTGAAATGAGAAAGAAATTGAATAGAGGAAATTGGATCACAAATTAGAAGTAAATTGCTTTCTTCAATTAATTCACCATTTCAGAGAGAAGGACATGAAAAGTTAAAGAAAGAGATGAATGGAAGGCTTTTGTTGTGATAGAGAATGATTTGGAAGAGATGAGAGTTCTATTTGAGATTCTGTAAAGAGTAAGATAGATATCTTACCTGTCACCAAATATTTTCTTGATAACAAAGCGCGTGGAAAAAGAGAGAAAAAGCGATTCACAAAAAAAATTAGAGAAAGAGAAAAAAAAAAGGCAGGCGGAAATATCTTACCTTCAATCTCTTGAACTTTTAATCCCTCTCTATAGCCAACATCCAAAGTTTAAATGAACGATGAATCACGCCTACTAACTCACTTAACAAGCTTGCATCCAATTTGAAGCAATTCACAAAATAGAATTCTTTTCTCAGAGAATCGAATTCTTTACTCGTACACACTAGATCCAACTGGGAACAATGTTTATGGCCAACTATGGTTGCCAATGATGTGCAGTTACATGCAATTATTTGGTCTACAAAACGTAGAAGATCTGCAGGCAATGATTGAAGCCTGTCACTACAACTTATGTTGAGCATCCGCAATTTAGAGAGTTGTATGATGCTTGCAGGCAACATCTCAATTTTGTTATCACTCACATCTAACGCCGTTAAGCAGGATAAACTACCCAGAGCCGACGGTAACTTGGATAGATGACATCCACTTGCATTTAACGTCCCAGAAACAGTTAAAGTTTGGCATTTTTCAAGTTTTTTGCAATCAGAGATATCAAGGAGATGGAGATTTTCCAAAGCACATAAGCTTTCTGGAAGATGAGAAAGGTTCCTGTAGTTTCCCAATTTTAGCGTCCGAAGCTATTTTAGATTCTGAATAGATGACGGTAGCCCTTCAATGGTTGTTCTATCTATTTCAAGTTTCACCAAACGATCCATTCTCTCAAAGATATCAGGGAAATTCTTTAGAATTGAGCATCCAGGAAATTCTAACTCTTAGAGCGATTTCAACTTACAGATAATGCTTGGGAGGCTCTCCAGCATTTTGCAATATTTCATCCTGAGTTTCTCCAGTACGTAGAGGGGCTTAATGGATGAGGAGGGCACTTGTTTTATTGTAGTATGACTTAAATTCAAGTATCTTATGTTACTTGAGACCTTTGGAAATATCTCAAGTTTAAAGCACTTAGAAAGGTCAAAGGCGTGAAAAGAGTTCAGATTGATGGTACTTGGAAAACTCTTGATACTTTTGCACCCACTTAGATATATATGGGTGAGATTCATGGCCCCTGATAGCTCTAGAACTTTTATAAGTTGACTAGAATGATTGAGGTCGATCTTTTTCAACTTTTTAAGATCCTGAAGAGAAAAAGGAAATTGGTAATACTGATAAGAAAGAATGCAATAACATCTATATTAGATACTATATAAAATATGAAATTTGATTATATGAATCATACCATGGCTCCACTTAGTAGTATTTTAATTTGCTGGAGGGCTAATGAAGCTAAATAAGGTCCCCCTAGGCAAAAAGTAGTTGGCAAAGTTTCTAATGGGTAGTGTTTCCAATATAGATACAGCAGATCATTTGGAAAGGATTCAAGGCCTCGGGAAAGCTGAAACTTTCCACCATTTACCTTGCGGAAACTTTTGTAGAGTTTGAGAAATATTAGGTTAGACATCCTTTCAAACACATTTGGATTTAAGTCAATCTCATATATTTCACACATGTCCAGGACTATGGCATAAATCTCTTCAGTTCCCTGAAATGAAAGAAATGATAATTAGATTGAATAAATATGCTATAAATTCTGCAAGAGAAGACACCTTGTCAACATTGAAAGAGTGACACCACAAGAATTTACTGCTCTAATTAATAAAGTAAAACAAAATCTCAGTAAATACAAATCTTACAGTATTTTTTGTGAACACTTGAAGAATATCTTCAAAATTCCATAATCTGCTCCGTTTGCTTGATACTTTAGATTCTTGGAGAACTATTTCCTTGCCCATTTCTTGCAACAAATCATGCATATGTGTCTCACCACATTCACATGTAAAGAAAGGTCGACTTAGCCATCAACTTATTGAAATGAGACTTTTATCTACAAGAACACGTAATACAACGTCCACTGACAAGCCACAACAATCTTGTAGTATTTGAGTCACTTCATCAATATCCTGGTCTCTAAGGAAACATGCAATTTGTATAAATATTTCCTTCTCTTCATCGTCGAGACTGTCATAACTAAATTTCAATACATTTTGAATATCTTTATTAGGAGCTTTTTTCAATTTATCCAATGCGCCTTTCCATTCTCTTTTGTTCTTGCCAAATAAAAAGGAACCTAGAACCTCTAGTGCCCAAGGAACTCCATTGGTATAATTGACAAACGACCGTGATAGATCTAAATAATCTCGTACAGGAGATGTTTCCTTGAATGCATTCTGACTAAAAAGTTGCAAAGATTGATCCTAACCTAATTACTTAACTTGATAAATATCATCAATAATTGTTGAAAGTAGTTGTTTATCTCTGCTAGTGACAATAATTCTGCTTCCAAAATCAAACCAATGACGATTTTCAACCAAAAATTTTAGTTGTTGCAAATTATCCACATTATCGATAACAACTAAAACCTTTTTCTTCAGCATTCTCTCAACGAATGAAGGGAAGTTGATGTTGATATCTCTTTCCTCAAATGTTTGAAAGAGCTCTTTCATTGAATACGTGGCTCCATGAAAAATTTCCCTCACAATCTTAAGAAAGCAACATCCTTCAAATTCATATGCAATCTGATTAAAAACTGATCTAGCAAGTGTTGTTTTATCGATGCCACCCATACCCCAAATACCTATGATGAGAACATTTAATGATTCCTTGAATAATAGTTCTTTGATTTCTTCAACACATGAATTGATTCCAACTGTTGGTCATTGAAATTCTTCTAAAAGACTTTAAGAAGATATTTTGAAGAGAATTGTTAGTAGCTTTTTGGTAAAAAGTATCATAACCATGCTAAGTATGATTGCTCTACTTAACCTTTACTTATTTTCTTTAACCATGCCTCTCTGGCAGCATGGTGTTAGTATGAGTGCAAGTGTTTTTGAGTTGTAATCAACATTAAAAACTCTTTTTGTATCAACTATATAAGTTGGAGTTGTATTAAAAATCATATATGAATGAAAAGGAACTAAGTTTATGTTCCAATTTTTCTCTAAAACATTTGTTCCAACACTTGAAGTTTTGAATTCAGTGTTAATTTGAACATGATATCAAAGCTTTTATAAATCTTTAAGGGCTGAAAAGAGAGAAAATAAGTGAGCTTAAACCCCCACCAAAAGACCTAAACATCTTGAGAGTGAGTTAATGGCTTCAAAGGGATTCTCGACCCTAACACCACCTAGCTTCAATGGTGAAAACTACCAGGTCTGGGCTGTAAAAATGAAGGCATACCTAAGGGCACTTCACCTTTGGGATGTTGTGGAATGAGGTAGAGATCCAGCAGCATTGAGAGCCAATCCCACCATAGCACAACTCCACCAATATAGTGAGGAATGTGCTAAGAAATATAAGGCCTTAGCTACAATTCATTCCTCTATTTTAGATTCTATTTTCACTAGAATCATTAATAGTGAGACCGTAAAACAAGCCTGGAATCAGCTCGAGGAGGAGTTCCAAAGCAGTGTTAGAACTAAACAAATTCAAGTCTTAAATTTATGGAGAGAATTTGAAACTCTCAAAATGGGAGACTCTGAAGCATTCAAGGAGTATAGTGATAGGTTAATGAGAGTAGTTAATCAGTTGAGACTGCTTGGATAGGAGTTGCTAGATAAGAGGCTAGTGAGCAAGGTTTTTGTGAGTGTTCCAACAAGATTCGAGCCAAAGATATCTTCATTGGAAGACACTAAAGACATGTCCACCATCACTTTAATTAAAATGATGAATGCCTTCCATGTCGTAGAGAAGAGATTTAACTTAAGGCAGGGAAAGACAACTGAAAGAGCATTTTTGGCAAAGCAAGGTGAAAGAGGTCAATCAAGTGGAGGCAAGAAGCAATCAAAATAGTAGAAAGGGAAAGATAAAAAAAAAATGGAGATGAAAAAGGTGGAAAGAAAGACAAGTATCCACCTTGCAAACACTACAAAAAGAAGACACATGCTAACAAATATTATTGGTTCAGGCATGACATTCAATGTAGAGCCTGTAATCATTTTGGACACATGGCCAAGGTATGCAAGAACAAGCAAACAAAACCTACTTAGCAAGCACAAATAGTTAAAGATCAAGAAGCTCCAACTGAGAGGTTATTTACAGCAACTCTTCATATTACCAAGACTGAAATGAACACTTAGCTTGTTAATTGTGATTACTCAAGCATATGACATTTGATGAGGATAGCTTCAAGATCCTTGATAAGTCTTTCAAGTCAAGAGTAAAGGTTGGCAATGCAACTTGGGTCAAGGTCAAAGGTAAAGGAACTGTTGTGATCAACACTCCGACATGTACAAAATCCATTTCAGATGTGTTATTTATGCCTAAAATTAGTTTAAACTTGCTTTGTATTGGCCAACTACTTGAAAAAGATTATGAATTGCATTTCAAGAAAAAAAAATGCATCATTTATGATCTAAATGGAAATGAAATGATGATAGTAGATACGAAAGATAGACTTTTTCCATTGGATGTAACACAAAACACTTTGCATGCATACTCAACAATGGTGAATAACTCAATTCTTTGGCATAAAAGGCTAAGGTACTTTAGTTTTAAGAATTTGAATTTGTTATATCAAAAGAATTTGGTTGATGGTTTGCCTATAATTGTGGAAGGAGAGAGTGTTTGTGAAGCTTGCCAATTTGGGAAGCAAAATAAGTTGCCATTCTCAAGTAGCAACTAGAGAGCTATTGAGAAATTGCAGCTAGTGCACTCTGATGTGTGTCGACCTATGAGTGTTCCATCATTGAATAATAGCAAATACTTTCTATTATTCATTGATGATTGCTCTAAGTACTGTTGAGCGAGTTTCTTAAAGCAAAAATTAGAAGTGTTAAGTGAGTTTGTGAAGTTTAAAGCGCAAGCAGAGAAGGACGCTAGTTGTGGAATCAAAATGCTAAGATCAAACAATGGAGTTGAATATGTCTCAAAAGATTTCAAGGTGGTTTGTGATGAAAAAGGGATCAAGCACTAATTCATAGTTCCCTACACTCTATAACAAAATGGAGTTAGTGAAAGAAAGAATAAAACTGTGATGGAGATGGCCAGGTGTTTGATGCATGAGAAGAACTTGCCAAAGCATTTCTGGGCTATGGCAATCAATATTGTTGTTTATTTGTTAATGTTACCAACAAAAGCATTAAATGGCAAGGTTTCATTTGAAATGTGGCATGGAGCCAAACCATCAGTAAAGTATTTGAGGGTTTTTGGGTGTGTTTGTTACTCACACATACTTGAAGAAAAGAGGGACAAGCTAGACAAGAAATCAGATGTTGGTATCTTTATTGGTTATAGTAATATCACCAAAGGATATAGAATCTTCAATCCAAAAATAGAGAAAGTTTTTATTAGCAGGAATGTGAAATTTGATAAAGCTGCTGAATGGGATTGGAAGGAAGGAAAGCTTCAAGAGATTGAGTCGCTTGAAGATGAAGAAACTCAGATAATGACATTGAACATAATGTGAGAGGCACAAGACTGCTGCAAGAGATTTATGATAGTTGCAACATAGTCACTCTTGAACTAAAAAGCTATGATGAAGCATCAAGTCATGAAGGTTGGAGGAAAGCCATGGAGGAGGAGATCAATATGATAAGTAAGAGTGACACTTAAAAGCCTGTGGAAAAGCTTGAAACACACAAGACAATAGGTGTTAAGTGGGTTTATAAAACCAAATTAAACCCTAATAGTTTTGTAAACAAACTTAAGGTGAAATTGGTTGTTAAGGGCTATCTTCAACAAGCTAAAGTGGACTGATACATTTGCACCAGTAGTAAGGCATGACACCATAAGGCTTCTAATGGCACTTACAATAAAAGAAAATTGGAGAATCTTTCATATATATGTAAAATCAACATTCCTAAATGGTGTATTAGAGGAGGATATCTTTATGGAGCAACCTGAAGGCTTTTATAATCCTAGGTAAAGAAGGGGAGGTGTACAAATGCAATAAAGCTCTCTATTGGCTCAAGCAAGCTCTAGGAGCTTGGTACAACAGAATTGATATTTATCTGCTGCAACAAGGCATCCTCAAGAGTGAAAATGAAGCCACTTTGTATGTCATGAAAGATAAAGAAGAAGTAAAACTGATTGTATCCTTGTATGTGGATGATCTTTTGGTGACAGAAGGAGATGATTTCAAAGTTAAAACTTCAAGAAGAAAATGTAGCAGCAATTTGAGATGTCTGATCTAGGAGAGATTGTTTTCTTTTTGGGAATGGAAATTAATCAATTAGAAGAAGACATTTTCATTTCTCAAACTAAATATGCTTGGAAAATTCTCAAGAAATTTTAGTTGAATAAAGCTAAACCTGTTGTTACACCTTTAGTGGTAAATGAGAAACTAACTAGAGAAGATGGAAGTGGGAAAGGAAATGCCTCAGTCTTTAGAAGCATTGTAGGAAGCTTGTTATATTTAGCTACAACCAGACTAGACATCATGTTTGTGGCAAGTTTACTTTCGAAGTTCATGGAAAGTCTAAGCAAAATTCATCTTGGTGTCGCTAAAAGAGTAATGCGATATATTGCAGGTACTACTGATCTTGGTCTCTAAGTATGAAAGTGATGAATTACAGGGGTATACTGATAGTGATTGGGTTGAAAGTGTTAATGGTTCTAAAAGCGCTTTTGGTTATGTGTTTTCTTTTGGAAGTGGGGCATTCTCTTGGAATTCAAAGAAGCAAAAAGTTGTTGCTCAGTCATCTGCTGAAACTGAATATATCTCAGTTGCAAATGCTGGAAATCAAGTTATTTGGCTTAGAAAAGTGTTTATTGCTTTTGGTTTTGTTCAAGCTAATCCAACAATAATTTGGGTGGACAATAAGTTTGTCATTGCCACTGCAAAGAACTGGGTTCAGCATGGGAGAACAAAGCATATTCAAGTCAAGTTTCATACAATTAGGGAGGCTGAAAAGGCTGGAGAAATCAAACTCCAGCACCGTTGTTCAGAGGAGCAGATTGCAGATATACTTACCAAAGCTCTTTTAAAAGCTAAGTTTGAATTTTTAAGGTCAAAGCTTGGAGTCTTCAAGAAGAATATCAAGGAAGAGTGTTGGTCATTGACATTATTCTAGAAGACTTTAAGAAGATATTTTGAAGAGAATTGTTAGTAGCTTTTTAGTAAAAAATAGACCTCATAACCATGCTAAGTATGGCTGCTCTATTTAACCTTTAGTCATTTTCTTTAATCATGCCTCTGTGACAACATGGTGTTAGTGTGAGTGTAAGTGCTTATGAGCTGTAATCAACATTAAAAACTCTTTTTGTATCAGCTATATAAGCTGGAGTTGTATTAAAAATCATATATAAATGAAAAGGAACTAAGTTTATATTCTAGCTTTTCTCTAAAACCTTTGTTCTAGAACTTGAAGTTTTGAATTCAGTGTTAATTTGAACACCAACAAGGTCATCTAATTCACTTAGACGTGCATGTTTCAGTCTTTCTAAAATATCTTCAACAACTTGTTCGACAAGTTTCGACTTTGGCCTGAATAATTTAAGAACAAGTCAATCAAACATACATAAATATTATATGCAATAACTATTAATCACGAAAATCAAAGCAAAACAAGAAAAATAACTGTAATTGAATTTTGTGGCCAACTTTGATTTAGAGATACTCGAAAGGGCTATGAGTTTGATCCCAATTAAAGTTTAATTAACAAAAACATAATCGAATTTTCTAAATGATGGAGGGGCATGTTTGAATTCATATACCTGATAACCTTGGAGTCCCATCTAACCATACTAATTGTTTTCGTCAAGGCGGCCTTCCACCTTTGCAATCTATCAAACTTGATGTTCTTATGCATAGCCAAAGATTTCTAAAAAGACCCAGTTTGACTCTCTAGATCTAAAGGATCAACATGGTAGAATAAGGGTATAACAATCTGTCCATAGGCTCCATGGCATTCAACAATCTTAGCAACCTTATCCAAGCAAAAAGTGCAAAATGCATAGTCTTTTGCAATTTAGGACTTCTCGATCACTTCCATTAGTGTTGATGTGATTTCATCTCCTCTTTGAAGTTTGTCATCGACGAAGGTCTTAATGGATTTGCGATGTAAGGTAGTATGAATATGACTGGTAATATTCTCCCTCTTGTCTTCACCTCTGAAACTCGAGAAAACTTCTTTCTTCCATTCGCTGGCAGGGGCACAAGCAGAGGAAAAGGAAGCCATGGTGGAAAAAGAAAAAGAAAAAGAATAAAAACTTAGTAGCTACTTCTTTTTACTGCAAAATGATGGATAAAAAGGATTGGAAGTTATCGAGGATACAATTTGTTGCCTAATAAGTAAAATGTTCAATCTCAAGAAGCTTAAGCAGAAATCTTAAAAACTGAGCCAAAGATAAAAGAAAGAAGTAGAAGAAATTGTTGCATTATGATGAGTCGATCAACAATGTACAACTACTAGTACTGCATATTCACTAGCTAATAAGCTGTAAACTTCTCTCAACTTAGCCAACAAATTAATAAAGCAAAGGATGCTTCTACTAGTCTCTTTTCCAGACTGTCACCACCAATGAGGTAAAATGTTATTTTCATACAAAATACCTATTGTATCTTTATTTTTATTCTTATCTACTCAATTCTCCAAAATTAAATTTTCATCCACAAAATTTTTCAATTATTTTCAAAGAAATTCAAATTATTGAAAACTTTTACTCAAACTTACCCTTAGGCTTTGATATTGTTTATATGAGTATGCTTTTAGTAAAATGAATTTTTTTACTTTGAGTTTTTTTTTTCAACATCTCTTAATTGTTCTGGAACCGTGTGCCTGCAACAAAAACTAAAGGCCATTTGTTCTTAAAAAATAATTTTTTAATTCACTCTACCTTAGGATTAATTCTATAAGTGTTTAAAGAACTCTTCTAAAGATACACTCAGAATTAAGATGATTAGCAATTGTAATTAATACTCTTATCACTAGATCTTTGCCTACTTTATGGTCTAAATGAAAGAAATCAAGATAAGGATAACTTATTAATTTCAAGCTATTAATCTAAAAAGTTTTTAAGATCAATATCCTTTCCATATGACTTTTTCAATCTTTTGATCCTAGTCTGTGCGTTTACTAGTTGAATAATTTTTAATTCATACAAAGCAAATATAAGATCCTACAGTCTTAAAGCTACACTTAATTCTAACTTCCTGACCTCGATTAATGTTAAGCCTCTATGTTAATTATTATTAATAGAACAACTAATTGACATGAATATTTAATATGAATTGATATATATCTTATTATGAGCAGTAGTCCATCAAGCTTCCGCAACAACTTCAGCTTATGTTCATGCCCATCATCGACAATACTAATAGGTGATTAAAGGTTCTTTTGGTTTATGGATACCCTTCTGCTTGAAATCTTAGGTACTTATAATAATAATAGGTGATTAAAGGTTCTTTTGGGTTATGGATACCCTTCTGCTTCAAATCTTTGGTACTTATAATAATAGTCCTTCTATTTCATGTCATAGTGAAAACTTATAAGGTGTATAGTAACACAACCTAACATAGAAAGATTTGGAAGAAACTCTGATTTTGTTCATGCTTCTTCAACTTAACTATAGAGGAGCTATTTATAGAATTTTTATATGTGCTAGTGTCCCTAGCATTATTTGCCAACTCAAAAAATAATTGAACAAACAATAATTAATATAAACAAAATGCAGGACAAACAACTAGTGTCTATAAGATCATTTTTCACTGTATACAAGATATAAATTAGATAAGTAACATAATAATAACTTACACAATCTTCTATTATAGATAAATTAAGATAAGTTCTTATCCTCTTAGCTCTATAGATGGATGACATGTATCCTTATCTTTTGTAGCTACTGTAGGAAAAACAATTTCTCATTTATCACATTGAGGCTGATTTATGTCTTCTATTTCTATTAAGTCATGGCATAGGTTTTTTTCTTTCAGTAAGTCTCCTCCAAATCATGAAGGTTTCAGATTTGAAATTCATACTAGCATCTTTGCCCACCAGTTTTGGAAACAATTTTCTTACTTATTTATGTACTCTTGCAAATATTTTAAGTTCTGTATCTAAATATTTTGAGACCAAATGGTGATGAATATTTTCCTATCTCTAAAAATGACATAATTTTATTAAACGCCACATTCTCTATACCAGCTTTGAGGAAATATATATGAAGGATCTTACAAAGTAATTTTGGTTTTTCATACATTCTTCGTTTGACCTTTATAACTTGCTTATTTGTTTTCCATGGAGGTAGCAATTAATCTGAAATTAAAAAAAACTAGAGATTGATCTGACCTACTTTAATGTTTTAAAATAGTTTTAGAATTATTTAAAAATCAAAATTTTATTTTTTTATTTTTAAAATTTAAAATTAAGAGTGATACAACTTGAAAATGATTCAAATTTCTTTCTATATATTAATATGATGACCCAACTCGACCTATTATCAAAAATAATCTATCCAATGCACAATTCGTCTGAATAAAGACACTACTCAAAATTAATTCGACCTGACAAGTTATCAACTCTAATTTTCTAACAAAAAAAATTATTGTCTATGTAAATAATTCTTTAGATTTCTAAATTTTTGATAATATAATATTCAAATTTATAAAATCATTATTTTATTGGAATATATATGAAATTTATTTACTATGAAATATTTTTAATGGAAATAACAATCTTTATTCATGTATTCGTACATCAAGATCAAACCAGGTTAAAAAGAAAAGGACAAATTAGGTCCAATATCAAGTTAATTATATGAAAGATCAATTTTTATGTTAGGATATATCTTCATTCATGTATTCTAAACACGACGGACTCTTATCATATGCGACTGAGCGTCGTTACGCGCGCTGCTCTCAAATTGATTCAATTATAGAGAGAAATTGATTCAATTATAGAGACAATCAATCACATTCTTTGGGGCCCAAGAATGTGTGCTACAATAATTTTAGTTCTTTTTTTTTTTTCTTTTTATGTTTTATTTTTTAAAAATAAAATGATTTCATTAATTGAAAAGTACAGTAATGCAGAAATATAAATCTTTCAGTAAAAATTTTTGTGAATGAAATTTTAAACTACAATATATATATAAAGATTTCAACTTAAAATATTAAATAGAATTCACATAGTTTTAGATTTGACTAATGAGTAATGCATGCAATCTATTTAATGATAATTTTTAGCGCAAATAGCATACAAAATCTTTATTTTCAGATTTATATCAAAATAATCTAATTTTTATTTTTTTTTAATTTTAAATATACATACTTTTATTTTTATATTATTTGTAACCTCGTATAGGTTTGACAATGACATTACACTCCAAACTTATATTTGTACAAATGGTGTTTATAAAAAAATGCAAAAAACTGTAAAATTTCACTTTTGTGTCAAAATCATTCAATTTAATTAAACAGTATTTAATTAAAAATTATTTATTTGTTAATTAATATAGAATTCAAGTTAATTTAATTTAGCTTTAAGGTTTATTTATATTTATATTTATATTTTTGAAATTTCAAAATAAAAACTTTTATTTAATTATTTTAATTTTAATTTATATTTAGGTTTAATTAAATTTGTAATGTATTGGTGATTTTGGTTTAAATAGAATTTTTGCATGTAGTAATATGATTAAAAAATTTAATAATATGTTTAATTTATAAATAAACTAGTATTAATTTCTAAAATTAATATTTAGTGACAAATTTATTATACAATTAAATTTGTAGTAAGTAGTGATGAAAATATAATTTAATATGGTAAAATCAAAATAGTCTAGATTTTAGCTGTAATATGCTTATAAAATAAAAAATAATGATATTGATAGAGCATAACATTTGCTAAAATTATATAACAAAATTATCTATTTATTGAATTACAATAAATTGACCTTTTATATTTTCAAACTATTATTATTGGATATCATTATTATTATTCTATTTTTTGTCACAATTACCATTTAAATATTTAATGTATTTTGAATTTTCATAATTATTTTTAATTTTGATAAATACAAATTACATATGTTATGCCATGATACTTTTTTCTTATCAAGAGTGCTTTAAGTGTTTTAATTTTTTTTTATTTTTTCATATTATAACAAATTGAATTTCATTTTAACAGTGCAACATTTTCATTAATATTTGAATTACATTTTATTTCATAAAAATATAAACTTAAACATATTTATATCTCACTAAAAAACATAATTTTGTTAGTTATACAAGATCAAAAAGATACATAACTTATTTTTATTTTTCTTATTTTTGAATATATAAATATTTGAGTAAATTTCTTTCATTTAAAATTATCAATGATTTTTATAAGTAAATTTCAGCATTTGTGTACCTATTTTCATTAATTCAATCATAAGAACCATTTCAATTTTGCATGTAATATTATATTTTTTAGCTTTACTATAAATTTTTATAGTAATTTATTCTATTCTCTTTTAAAAAAAATAAGAAAGAAATTATTATTATTAGCTAAAGAAAACACTTTTAAGATATAAATAATAATGTTATCTTATATGAGATAAAAATAGTTTCTTCTATATTTAATTATAAAAGAACATATGGCTTTGTCATTTTTAATTTCTAAATAAATAAATAATTTAAAAGACTATTTAATTAAAGTAATTGTCAAGTACATATTTAATTAATAAGTAAATAATTTTAAAAATTATTTAATTAAATTAGATTATTTTGACACAAAAATGAAAGTATATTTTTTTATGCTAATTGCTCTCTTCATTTTTTTTTTTATAAATGTCATTTGTACAAATATATAGGTTCAAAGTGTCATATCATTACCAAACTTAATTAAGCCCAATATAAGGCTAGGAATAATATGAAAATGAATGTACGTATATTTAAAAATTAAAAAAAATTAGATTATTTTAATACAAATGTAAAAAAACAGGTTTTTTTTTATGCTATTTGCTCTAATTTTTAACTACTTTGACATATTATTTTGTATAAGTCTGATTGCAGGAGTAAATACTTGTATTTTTTACATTACTTTCCAATTATATATTAAAAATTAGACATGAAAGTTTAAGTATAATAATATAAAAAAATCCACAAAAGAAAAATAAAAAACTTCAAAATCTAGTAATAATAGATCCAAAAGAAAGAACTAAAAATTTAATAAAAAGAGAGATATATAACTCTATGACAAAAAAAAAAAAACAATCAATAAATTTGACGGAAAAGAAAACTTATTAAAAATTAAAAAATAAAAGAAAGAAAATAACAAGCTACTATTGGCCACCAAATTGATCAACAGCAGCCCTAAGAGGTTGTAATTCTGCAGAAAGAATAAGAAAGATGAAGGAAAAGAGAAAGAAGAAAGAAAAGAGATGATGGTTCCGTAAGTTTTTTGTTATTATTATTATTATTTTATAAATAAACAAAGTATTTTTATATAAATTATAACCATGAAGCAATTAATAACTCCAAGACTGTGTTGTTCTGTAAATTTTATTAGAACTGTATGGTATATATTTATATAGACCCTATTATCATTTGACTATATAGAAGTAATAAATCTATTTCATTCCCACTATATATAATATACTGAGCCATAAATAGTTGTTTTCCTGACTCTGCAAATCAGCTTGTTGCTTTAGTCTCCCTAAACCTCATTAATACCCTATTCCAAATCTCAGCAGAGAAAGTATAATAAAAATGGAGATGAGAAACAATTTCATCATATTGTCCGTACGAAACACGAATGGCACTCAACTGGGCATTCCACTTTTGCAATCTAGTTTCTGGTTAATAATTGATGAAAACGATGATATTGAGCTAAGTAGTGCTGATAAATAATAAACTAAATAATAGTCGCACAACTCGTGAATTATCAACTAATATTGTATTGCAACCAAGATCCCCTGTTTTTATTAAAATTGATAGAGTATTAGTGTTGATGAAAGTCCAGAACTAGCATCGTCACATCTCCTAAGAAGTCTGAATATAGAAACCCTCTTTTTCTTAGTTGTGTTAAATATAAATGTTTGTGGAGAATTTTCTTTCTTTAGTAATTTTTTTTTTAAAAAAAAGACCTTTTCTTTCTTTAGTAATTTTTTTTTATATTTTCATGACCATGATAGAAGTTGAAACATAATTTTGTGACCAAAGAAACAACTCATCCAAAAAAGAAAATGCTATTGCATCTGGAGTAGAATTGATATTACTTTCTTACCTTAGATGTAGCTGCCGAGTTTCAATCGTTGAGAGACATCTTCTTCTCATGCTCATTGTGTTTTCTTGTTGCAATGCATTGCAATTACAGCACTCCTCCTCATCACAGTCATGTATTGGATGCACTCCGCACTTTTATGGCGTTCTTGTCACAATCTTTACTTACGGTTTTAAAGACAAATTTCAATGTCTCGAGCTTGCAGCTGTTTTCGCCAACAGATGGGCTCGCAAAACAAGTCAAAACTTCGTGCTCTGAGCCAACACACATGGGTCCACCACGCGATAAGGACCAATAATAGCGACCACCATCGCCAGAAAACAACACGAGCAAGATCGATTGGATGATTTCCAGAGAAAGCAACAACATGGCAGCAAACAAATCCCAGAAACCTACATTTATTATAATGCGTAGAAAATGGTATTTCAATTGAATTTCCCATATATATATATATATATATATATATATATATATATATATATATATATATATATATATATATATATATATATATATGTTTTTTTGTGTGTGGGCGATGA
>CATIWR010439895.1:0-21053 GCA_949677035.1 Omphalea diandra | reverse complement strand
ACTTTGAATCTTTATAACTTAGGTTGCTAGAAACAAGTTTTTTAGAGGTCTAGTTGGGATTTGAAGATCAAAACTCCAATACTTGTTTTGATAGATCTGGGCAACTATTCTCAAGCATACGGGTAAGGAATCTAATCCAACTTTGTTCGTATCAATGTCTCATAGTTTATGGGTTGCTCCCCTTCGAGATAGTGCTTTACGCATGTTGTCCCTTGGCACCAAGAAGGGGGGTTGAATTGGTGTATAAAAATTTAAAAGACAAAGAAGAGGGGAAGAAGAATGAGTAGAATTGAGACAACAATTTATAGTGGTTCAGGTATAATGGACCCTACGTCCACTCCCCAATCTACCAATTAGGTATTTCCCTATCTCAAGGTGTTTTCAAGCTCACACCCAACTTGTACAACTTGTGTTTTGATGGCTCACACACAACCTTACAACAATGTGTTTTTAGGCTAACACACAACCTCACTATAATGTGTTTTTAGGCTAACACACAACCTCACTCAAATGTTTCACTAGGCTCACATTTAAACCTTTTTTGAAGTGTTTTTACAGGCTAATACTACAACTTACAACTTAGTGTTTAATGCTCACACCTAATACTTACAATTTCATAAAGAAAATTGAAGAAAATGAGTAGCAAAGATTGAGAGCTTTAATGACTTGTAATAAATTTGTTAGCAACCTTATTCATGGCTGTTTGGTGAAGTACTTATACCCAAACTTCACCAAAGAGACATTGCAAATCATAGCTCATTAAATCCGATGCAAATATCCAAGGCCAGCCCAAAGATCTGCTTCAACTTCACGACCCAATCACAAGGGGAAGGCTCAAAAGGTTTAAAGAAGCAATTGGGTTATTCATACAATAAGGAATAACCATTGGGCTAACCCAATAAAAACAAAAGAATCAAGAAGCCCAATTGTTTAGAGATGACAATATGGACTCTTCAAAGGAAGCCTTTAACTTGATCTATTGAAGCCCAACATGTGGAAAGGCCCATGACCCAAGTATGAGGAAACTTCCTCATTAGCTGAATTCCACTCTTAAACTAATTAGGAACTTTGTATTTACTTATATATAAGAAACTTGATACGAACAAGGTTGGATTAGTTTCCTTACCCGTATGCTTGAGAATAGTTGCCCAGATCTATCAAAACAAGTATTGGAGTTTTGATCTTCAAATCTCAACTAGACCTCTAGAAATAAGAATCTCATCATTAATGGTAGCCTTTTGATGTTTCTTTTTGACTCGTGCTTACCTCCTCTTTTTGGTAGCATTCTTTATTACCTTTAGCATTGAACAAGTCTCTTTTTATTCCAAATTGATTTCCCATGACTAGCTTCACTTCTTTCCAAGTGGAACTCTACAATACCTTCTAGTTGATTGTACTTGATCCCATCACTTCAATGTTTTACCTTCAAAACTATCAACAACAATTATTACCTTGGTTTCTTCAAAATAGTTATAACATTCAGACTCAAGCTCCACCTTTTTTTCCCATGCTAGGTACTCTTCGGGACCACCTTTTTCATAGAATTTTGTCATTTTTGGCTTATAGTTGTTATTACAAGTTCGACTCTTCTTATGGTTCAAATTTGAAAGATTATCCATTATATGTTTCATTCGCTCTAACATGCCTTTCATGGACCACATAAACTCATCTTTTTTTTATCTCTTCCAAATTTGTCATTGTATAAGAAAAAACAAGAAAATAAATAGAATCCTCACAATACTCCCTCACGTGTTTACACTCAAAAGATAGCACTCACACTCGTGTTTAACTCAAAATAGACTTTAACTCTCTTTTAAGCTTATCACTCTTGCCTTTTACCTCTTTTGGATTCTTTTCTTTAAGTTCCTTAAGGACTCAAGTTACTTTATGTTGAATTCAAGCCTAAACCAAACACAAACAAGCAAACTTACCTTAGAAAGACTTAGGAAATAAAGGATTCAGAATTAGCACAATTGGTGCAAGAAATAATTCTTTAAAGGCCTAATAAAAATTTAAGATCAAAAAGGAATTTTGAAGTGTCAAGACTAAAATTGAACTTGAAATTAATGGGATTTTATAGCCTAGGCCGAATACTAATGAAAATTTCAAAATCAGCTACTTAGCTTGCAAACAAGTTCAATGTGATCTTCAACTTCTTTTCTTTCTTTCTTTTTTTTTTTTACTTTGATTTTTTTTCTTTTTTTTTTTTTTTGAAGCTCAAACATAATTGGAATCAAAAGAAACACGAAGAATAACTTAACAATGCAAAGAAATTAATGAAAGCTAAATTGGAGGAATTGAGTGCTAATCGCAATTTGCACTTTTCTTTCAATTTGGATGAGTTTGTTTTAACCCTAGACACACAAAGAATGCTTAGGATACAAAGAAAAATGACTTGGGATGAAAGAAACACAATGCAATCTTTTGTGATTTTCTTGATGCTAATGGTCCAGAACTAGATTTAAACACAAAAGAGTGATTAAATATGATAAAACAAACTAATTTGGTGGAAGAAAAGTAAACAAAATAGAACTAAATATGATAGAATAAGAACAAACATAATTAAACCCTATGAAGGAGATAAGACTTAAATTGATGCAAAAACAAAAAGAACACAAAAAACAATGAATTTTGGAGATAACTTACTTGGTTTGAAGCCTTAGCTTTAATACCAAATGATATGAATAAGGTTGGATTGATCCTTACCCGTATGTTAAAGAATAGTTGCCCGAAATCTATCAAACCAAATATTGGAGTTTTGATCTTCAAATCCCAACTAGACCTCTAGAAAACTTATTTCTAGCAACCTAAGTTATAAAGATTCAAAGTTGTGTTAACTCAAACCTTAAATTAACCAAGCTAATTTAAGATTAGAATTAACAAGTTTGTGAAATTATTAAGCCTTCACTCAACAATCTCACCAAGTCCACTCAAGAAGAGAATTTAATCTCACAAGTAAAATTACTAACAATAATAATATTGATTAAATGAATGCCCTCTTGGCTAAATATGAAGGTTTATAGCCTTACAATGCTTAATCCAAAATCAATTAAGATTTAGTTTGTATTCCCTAACAGAATTCAATATTTTCTAATGTAATAATGAAAAGACAATCCTAAACAAAATAGGAAAACTAAAGAAATATTATGATTGGTCAACAAGATTAGACCAAGATACTTTCCTTACTAAAGAACAACTCTTCCTAAATAGAAAAGAAAAAGGATTCAGTCTAATGAGGAAATCCTAATGGCATCAGGAAACATTACCAACTAAGAAAATCTTACAAGAATCTTTGACTTTGGATCTTATTTTCATGTTTACACAACTTGGGCCTTTTGTTACATACATTGGGCTTCTTTTTACATGCCTTGGCAATATTAGATTGAGCTTTGGTGCTCTCCAAAAGTTGGGCTCCATTGTATTAAGTTAAATGTTTCATTTGAAGAGTTTAAGCTCCCGTTATATTTTAATTGGGTTTCACGCATCCTTTGCTCTTCTTGGATAATCCAAATATAATTCATTTTTGCATGAATGCTCCAATTGTCTCCTTAAACTTCTTTAGTCTTCCCCTTGTGATTAGGTTTTGAAGTTGAAATAGATCTTTTACTAACTTGCCTTGGTTGTTTACATCAACGAGTGAATAAGTTGCAACTTGTAGTCCTTCCCAACAAATGTCTGTGTTACCATAAAGGTTCCAAGAAATGTAATCTTTGTTAACATAAAAGGAAATGCAACCCTCCATAGCTTCTTTCCCTCTGCCCAAACCTTGTTTTTCAAGTCACTATAACTAATTTTTTTTCTCTCTTAATGGTTGAGGCTTCTCTAGTTCCATATCAATACTACAACTACCACTACTACCGCAACATAACGAAAAGTTTAGTCACATGTTAGTTTTGAAAGTTATTCAATTTATGAATTGTTAATAACACTAACTAGCTATTCTTTCTTTAGAATTAATGCCTATAATCTTTGTGATCTTTAATTGAGATCAAACTTGGGAATACTGGTGTAGGAAGATTGAATCTAATCTATAAACTAAAAATTGGCTATAATCTAACCTATAATGTTGTTGTCGTTGGGTAGTTGATTGCTCGTTGATGTGAAGTATTAAATAAAAGCATGTTTGGCATTATTATTGAAAAAATCTGATTTTAGAATAAAAATTAAAAGAGAAGCTCTACTTTAAGTGATGATAGGTTTTTTTATGAGTTTTGTGAACAAAAAATTGATATTTGCAAAATCTTCAAGTATTAGCTTATTTCGTAATTATCTTTTTTATTCATAAAACTCATATAAAAAAATTTTATAATCACTTATGAAAAATAATATCTTATAATTTTTTTAATAGCAATGCCAAACATGCTCTAAAATTATTATTATCATTTATTATTTGTAAATATAAATATCAATATAGAAATAAATTTTAAATAATAAATAAATAATTCATATTTCAGATTTTATAAAATAAACAATACATAACCATTCATTAAGAATTTTTTGAAATTTATAAATTAAATTTTGTATAATATATACATTAGATATTAATCATAATTACAATAATGATTTTATTAAAATAATTAAATAACATATTACACATAAGTAATAGTAATGACTTTTAAATAATTAATAAATAAATAAATAATTTATTATTATTAAATAAATAAGATTAAAATAAAACCATAATTAGAGTTAATATAAAAGTCAAAGATATAAATTTTTATTTATAAAAATAGAATCTATTGAGAAAAATAATTTTAAAAAATACCTTTTTGAATTGAAATTGTTAAAATATCCAACCTGCTGTCAATTTAAATTTTGAAATGAACTATTATATTAATCAAATATATATTCTATATCTTTTACAAACTAAAAAGTAAAAGGACTCTTTTAAAAAAAATAAATACTCCCTCACTTCATAATTAATTATCTAAAAAATTCTACATTTTGATAATGTTAAGCGTTTTCGGTTGGAGAAGTACGTATATAATTGAAAATTTTAAACTATGTTGTATGGACACATATATGATAATAAAAGAGTATCTTTGATGATACTCTTTAAAATAAAAAGCGTATTTGAACAATAAAGAGTTTTTTAAGGGATTTTTACATATAAAGAGCAAACATATTTATTTAAGAGCATCTCCAATGGTGCTCTTTAAAATAAAGAGCATATTTTGAGTAGTAAAAAGTATCTTAAGAAATTTTTAAGTATAAAAAGTAAATAATTTTATTTAAATCTCATGGATTCTTTATATTTCACTTTTTATTTTATTTTATTCCATAAAAGTATTTAATATTGACTTATAGGAAGAGAGACAAAAAGTTTTCCAAGAAAGAAAGTCAACAGAAAACAAATAACAATTATTGATATGTATGAAAAATTAAATTGTATTAATTATATTTTATATTGAAAGTGAATTTAGCTATCTACATGTAGAAAGTCAAACTCGCTCTCTACATGTAAAGAGTCAAACTCTCTAATCTATAATTTAGATTTAGAGAGTGGGTTGAATTTTTATTTTTTCAACCACTTTTTATAACAAAGAGTTTAGACTAGATAAAAAATGGGTTGAGGATGCTCTAAGTCCAATGAGTTCTTTATATTTCACTCGTTATTTTTTTTTATTCCATGAAAGCATTTTTTTTATCCTATAAAAGCATCTTTCAATATTGTGGGACAAGAGAGAGAAAAAGAGATTTTTAAAAAATAAAGTTAAAAAATACAAGATAGTCATTATTAATATGTATGGAAAATTAGATTGTATTAATTACATTTTATATGAAGAGTAAATTTTAGTTCTTCACATGTAGAAAGTCAAACTTATTCTCTACTATAAACTTTAGAAATAAAAAATGGGTTGGTGTCAGTATTTTTTTCAACCACTTTTTATAATAAAAAGTTTAAATTGAATAAAGAGTCGATTGAAGATGCTATAATATTATAATAGATACAAAAAAATTATTTTTTAAAAAATTAATACATGATTTACATATTCGGTATCATGTCAAAGAAGTTTCCAACATGATACAATCTAAAAACGTGATAAAGTTTAAAGTGTATATATTTCATAAATTTTGATATTTTTCACCTAAAAATAAAAAATAAATTTGAAGAAAAAATTTTGTTTTCCATTTTTTAATGAGTATTTTGGCTATCTTCTATTTTTAGTGTTAGAAATCTTAGTCGTCACCTATAAAGATTTTTTTTTTTTAATTTTTTCTTTGGCTACCATTAACAGTTCCATTAATAGTAGTCAACTCTATCTCTTCGTTTTCTATCTCTTCCTTCTTTTTTCCTCTTGTAATTTTTTTAGTCACAATAAATAATCAAATTATATTTTCACCTTATTTGAATAAATTGATCAAAATTTATAGATTTTGATAGTGAAATCTTTTATATTTATTTAGTAGTAAATTTGGGAAAACATATGACAAATAAAAAATGTATGGAAGAAGATACTATAATCGCTAACGTTTCAATATCCAGAGAAAAATCAAGACTTTCTAATAATGAATATGAATTTATTTGATTGAAAATTTGTTTAGGATCTTATGCTAGATTTATTTTTCATAGTTGTTTGTTAATTTTATTAATGAAATATTATGTGTCTTTTATTTTGTCTTTCTTGGTAGGAGTTTATTTATCTTTTTTTATGAGAATTTGTTTGTTTTTCTTCATGAGTTAAGAAGAGTTTAAATTTGATATTCAAAAATAAGATTCATTTAAACACTTATCAAATGATAATAAAATCAATTTGCGACTCAGTATAACCACCGAGTGGAATGTGTTTTTTATCAATGTGTTAAACGCAAAGTGTTATATACAATTATTCCGTCAAACATGATCGATGAAGTTCAAAAGAAAAATTTATCTACAATGATTTTATCAAACATGATCAATGAAGTTCAAAAGAAAATTTTATTTTTATAATAAGAATTATATATATTTTTGAATGCAATCAAGTTTATTTTTCTATTAGAAATTGTACTTATTAATCATGATTAATGAAAGACTTTTTTTATTTAAAAAATTAATTTTTTTGCTTTTTTTTTGTTAATTCATTAAAATTTAATGGAATGAACTGCAATCTTAACTCTCATGAGTGAAGCTTCCACCACGATAGAAGAGGTCAAATATGAATCCCTTCAGTCTCCGTACTCATTAAGAATATGAAGAGATTAATTAGATTAGACCCGATTGAGATTTGATTATATATTTTAGCTTCTTTTTTTTTTTTTTTTGTTGAACTGTATTTTAGCACTTGATCTGCCAAATATTAATTTGTTAAAAGAAATTGTAAAAAATTTGTTATACAGTAAGGACTAATGCTGAATCTACGCAAGACTGCATTAGAATCCATCAAAAAAAGAACATTTTCTATTCAATAGCGCATGTTGATGATGGTCCATAACAGGACCTATTTCTATATTACGGAGTTCCAAGCTGAAAGATAGAGTGCTCCGTCTTTGTCCCAAAAAATTAAAGAGTGCGCTTCATCTCCCACTAGTAAATTCCTGTGAACATCAATCTATATTCAAAGAACAATAATGTATAATTGACAGTCTCTAAGTCAGGGAAAAGGGAAAAAGAAAGTAATAAAAATTCATGGGTGTTAGTGGAATGTGTTGAACCCTGTTTGAAAGAGAGGAAAATAAGGAAAAGAATTCATTTTCTTCTATTTGGGAAGAGAAGGAAAATAAGGGAGAAAGACAAATTAAAGATATTTTCTCCTCCACTTTTTCTCTTCAAAATGGAGAGAAAAAATGAGAGATTGATGGATTTTTATGAATTTATAATCTTGATCATACACTTTTACAAAAATTACACCGACACACTTTGTACTATAAATTCTCATTTTGGATAGGGCTCATGTTGTTAATCAAGAATTTCATCCAAATGTCTTGGAAGCATCAAATGATATGGTGCGTATCTACAATTTAAGTGGCTCAAAGGAACTTGGAGAGGCATTAGTCAAAAATGGGATCAACCTCATCATGAAAATGAAATCCTCTTTTGTCATGAATATTTTATCAGCAGTCAAATAAATGGATATTTAGTCAGATTAATATATTTTTTTACTCTTGCTCCAACCAACATTAATTTTAAGAATCTGATAGTCCAAAATAAAACCCTTACAATTGTGAACCTCCTTGGAAAAATTCGTGTTTTAAATCATGAAAAAGTATTATTATAATTTTAAAATTGAATCCACATATCAATGTTAATTATATGAAATTTTATTGCGCGTAATAAATTTATAATGAATTGAAGTTATTTTATTTTTTTGATTTAAAATCAACATAAGTGAATTTAAATTATAAAATTAGTAAAATAATTTTATCAAAAATTTTTACTTGAAATTAAATTTCTCAAAATCTTATGACATTTTTTACTTAGTGTCTTTTTAGTTTCACATTTACCAATTGATGTTTAGTGGTTGAATATTAAAATATTAAAAATAATATTTGATAAATATTAGCATTTAACGTTTAATTTTAAAACTAATGTTCAATATTTAAAAAATATAACTCAATATATAAATTTATATTTTTTAACATGTAAAATATAAAAAACTAATGTTAGATTTATTTTTTTTTTAGCATTAACATTATATTTGTCATTATAAAATTTTTTATTTCATATAAAATCAATTAAATTATAAAATAATTATTTTTTTATCATTATACAATACAATTATATATCCAAATATTTTCTTAAATAAAGGGTAAAATTGAAAACATATGAAATAATATTTTTTTTCCTTCCATATTTTGGTTTCCAAATAAGAAAAAATAAATTTATTTTCCTTATTCTCTTTTTTATCCAAACATGAGGAAGGAAAATAAAATAAAATAAAATAAAGGAAGCCGTTAAGATATTATTGACAGCTTCGTACACTCAATCAAAATATATTATTTAGAGGTAAGATTATGAAGTTGGTATTCTAGCTTTGAGCATATTTTCTGATAACTTTCTATATTATATGGAAAAGCGTTATATATATATATATATATAAAATTAAATTTAAAAATAATATAATTTTTTACACTTGAAAAATAAAACATATTATCATAATTTCTATTAATAGTAATCAATTGTTTGTGATTAATTGAGTTATATATAAACAAAAAATGATTGTGACATCTAAAACAAACACATCATAAGGTATACAAATATAATCAATTAGACTCATAAACTATATATATAGCCGCTTGACTCAGTTAATAAACGAAATAAGTTCAAGTCCAAATTTTAGACTCATTTAGTAAATGAATTAAATTTCAATTAATCCATACTCAACTCACTTTCATTCATTTATATTCTTCATTGGAGTCACATCTTTCTTCAAATGAATTTGGATCATATCATTTTAGATTGCTAACAGATCACATCAGGTCATCGAATTAATACACAAAAAGAATTTTAGATTATGTTTATATTATTTTTGAATTTTAGTTGAGTTTGATTGGATGACTTATAATTTTGATTTTTAGAGTAAAAATATTTTTAATAATTTAAGACAAGTCAAATTCAATCAAGTTAGGATAAAGTCAATTTAAAAAAATTAACTAATAGAGTCAGATTTAATAATAACAAGTTTGAGTTATTTTAATGAAATTGAGATGGAATAAAGATCATCACCTCTAATCATATTAGATCTATATTTTTTGTTCATATCACCTGTGTCTGTTTAGTGTTGATTGTATATTAAGTGATCTTTTAAGCCTCATTTGGATTGAAAATTTTAAAATTTATGGAATTTGACAAAATTAATAGATTTAAAATCTATACATAATAAAATTAATGGATTTTGAAATTTTCATTATTTGATTTGCACATGAAATTCATGGATTGTTAGGAGTAAACTTGAATATATATATATATATATTATAACAATCAATCATTTATTAAAAATAATGGATTTGAACTTTTCTACCTCCTAGATAGAAAAGTAAAAACTCTCCAAATAAATGATTTTGGAGAATAATGAATGTTACAAAAATAAAATTCATAAATTGTAACATATTTTAATTTGTCAAACAATAAATTTAACTCAAATCCATGAATTTTATGAAATATTCCATTTGAAATTTTTCAATCCAAACTATACCTTGCAGTTTTTAAAACTTGATGTGGCATAAAACCAAATCATATGTAATAACTCCCAACTTGATGTACATTTAATGACCATCTTTTTTTTTTGGGAACTCTTAAGGGAAAGCAAGTTGTTAGGGTTTAACTCCTAACGTCACATATTTGAGAGATAGAAGCCCATTTAGTTCAAGTGATACAAAATATTGTGGAAAATCAGAAATTTTAATAAGGATGATCTTAAATAAAAGAAATTGAATAATCTTATTGTATTTCTTTTTTCTTTTGATATATAGATATATTAAAGTCAGCTTAGATGTTAATTAAAATTAAATTTCTTTTTAAATAAATTTAAAAGCTCTTTCCCATATTCAATTGGTGCATTCAAAATAATTGATTTTTTAGATGATCTAAAAATTAAATTCATGAAAATAAATTTTCATACTTGAATTAACTCAATTATTTTAACGTGTTTAAAAAAGTTGATCAATTTCATACTAATTATTTGTATCAATTTTTTAAATATATATTTCCATTTCATTTAATTTTTCAAAAAATATTTATTTTTTTTGAGAAACATATATCATTCACAAACAAGTATACCATGTATAATACCAGCAAATCATGCACTATAAAAAATTTTGTGCATTGTGATGAAAATTTATGTGATAAAAATATATTTGATAAAATTAATTTTATCTTAATATATGATTTTATAATGACAAAAATCAAATTTGTCATAGTTATTAATAAAAATAAATAAACTTGCGATAAATTTTTTTTATGTAAAAAATTGTTATCATAATAAATGGATATACAAAATAAATTATCACGTAAACTTTTTTCTCATAATATTTTATTACAATATGTTGATACTAAATGTCTAATATCCCTAAATTATATATGAGAAAAAAAAATATTATCAAAATAATATTTTTGTTATTATATTAAATCATTTAAGAAATTATGATAAATTATTTTAGTATTTTGACAAAATAATTTGTCATAATAAATAAAAAATCATAATTAAAATACATGGAAAAACACAATAAATTTACTAAAATACAAAAATATCACTATATTTTAGATAAAAATAAAAAAAAAAGTTGAAACTAAATTTTAATTTGAATTTAATTAAGTGTTCTAATCATTTAAAAAATGAATTTTTTTTTTACTTTAATATTCTATCTTACATATATTTAATAATAAAATTATTTTTTTATGTTGTCATTAGATCAATTTGATCGAATTATGATTGACCCATTTTGATCATTTTTAAACTAATTTATCAAATTAATTTGAACTCGATTAAAAAAATTTTAAATTATTTCAAATTCGAATGGTTTTGAATTTATCCAAATTCGAATTTTTTTTTTTTAAAAGGTGTTTGAGTCGGTCAAAAAGTGTCACTCTAATAGAGAGCTCTCAATCAATTTAATCTGCATTTACTCGGTTGGCTGTCATTAAACCCTTTTCTTAAGATAAGAGTTTGCTTTGAATAGTGAGATTGGCTTGAAGCAGAAGGAGACACTTTCTTAGCGTAAGGCTGACTTAGTTATATAATTTATGCATAAATATATTAATATAAATTTGTATATTTATATTTAACATATTTGTGTAAAGATAAAAGGTAAACACTCTTGGCTGAGATTTCTTACCCTTCAAATTTTTAAGAAGAGTGAAGAAATTAGAAAGCCGTTTAGAATTGCTGTTGGGTATTGAAAAACAGATTCAAATTATTTTGATTTAATTGATTATTTTTAAAAATTATTTTTGTCAAACCTGCTTCTGGAAAAAAAAAAAGTTTATAAATATATTTTTATTTTTACCAATTAATACTTGAGAATAAGCTTCATCGCAGATGGAAAAGAAAGAAAGGTTAAAAAACTTTGGTGGTGTTTTGTATGTTATTGTCAGCATGCTGCAGCTAGGAGTTAAGAGAGTAATAAGGATTAGATATTAATCCTATTAATTTCTAACAAAATAACTATATATTCCAATGTATATAATTAATGTGCTAATTGGCTAGCTTAGCTATATATTTGTCTATCACCACAGCAACAAAAACCAGCTAGTTAATAACAGCAAAAAGAGACTGTATATATGGAAATTAAAGATCAGAAATTAAAAAAAAAAAAAAAAAAACTTGGATCTCAGCGCAGTTCTCTTCTGGGTATTTGATTAATTAGTGTTTTTTTTTTTAAAGTTACATAAAAAAATTTTAAAATTAGATTGATTATCATAATTAAATCGTTTTGATTTAGTTAATAAAATACTATTTAAAAAAAGAAAAAGAAAAAATAATATGATATAATAAAATATATTTTTATATTTAAACTTTAAATAACAAAGTGTAATTTTAAATTTTTTGAATTTTATAAAATAACATAATTTTATATAAACTGATTTAATATTTGTATTTTAACTGATTTTAATTAATAGCTTAACTGATCAATTTTAACTCTTAACTAATAAATCAAATCATTCACTGATTTCTTATTTTGTTATAACTAAAAATGCTAGTCCAGTTGCTCCCTCGTCTCTTTCGTGTTTCTTGCGTCTTCAATAGGAACCACAGTGGGGCAGGGCTATCTCTCGTCTCCGTCCTACCCTACTAATACGGAGTATTTTTTTCGTATCTCTATCTCTATTAGAATTCTCTATCTGACGAAAATTTTTCGAGAGGCAAAAATTTTTTTTTTATATTATTTTAAATTATTTTTTAAAAATATAATTTATTAAATTATAAAAATAAAAATGTATTATGTTATAAACTAATAAATAAATAAAAAATATATAGTTATGCACATAAAATATTTATATATAAATTTAATAAATACAAAAATTTATAAAAATACATTTAATTTTTTCAAATTTTCAAATAGATTCACTTCGGGAGTTCTGTAGAAATCCGTAGGTGAAAAGTGTATCCCATCTAGGCAAATGGGGAGCGGATAACCCCGCACTATTGCCAAAACAAAGGCCGTTGTTTGTCAAAAATGGACCTTTTTTTCATTATTGTTTCAGTTTTTTAGTTTTTACTATGTTAATCTAGAGTTTTTTTCTTAGATTTGAGAATTTTTTTTTTTCAAATCTATGGATAAATTTCTAGTATATTAGTGTTAAATTTTAGCTTAAATAATGGTAGTTTCTCTATATCCAATGTAAAATTTTACATAAGCCTTAGATCTGAAAATTTTTGTCTCTCTTTGATGGAGAAAATTTTATGATTTTATTTTTTTTTTCTTTTGAAGATTTGAGAAATGATTTTGATTTGAAAATTGGAAAAGATTACCGACTCAGTCTACCATATGAAAATCAAGACTTCTCAGCAACCTATATAATCAAGGTGAGCAAAAATTTAGCTGCTAGCTTTCAGATGATAGAAAATTTTTGACTTGATCTACTCAAAGATCAAATTTTTTCCCGTCCACAAAAATTATGAGTGCACAGTAAATTTTAAAAAAAAATATGTATTATTTTCATTCTTTTTTAATAAGTTTAGCTTTTAGTTGTTTCACTAAATTATATCATGTATTTTCAAACTGTAGACATAGTAGTAATTGTATATCCAGTATTTAAGTTTCAAATATCTGAAATTTTGCTCCTATATTTGGTCTTATAAATTTTATTTTAATGAAATTATCTTTATTTAAAAAAAAAAAAAAAACCGTGGCAGTCCAATTCTAAAAACAGAGAGCCATGTTTCTTGCTGGAATTGCATTATCCCAGATCATGCAATTAAATTGGTGTTAGGTGGCTGATATGACTCATTTTGTGCCCTCTTAAGTCCCATTACTATGAAGAGGAGAGAGCATATTAAAAAATTTGAAGGAAGGAGAGAATATTTTTATTCTTATTCTTCCTTTTTTTTTTAATATAGCTATAAATCTATAATGCTATATATAGTAAAAAATAAAGATGGTGCACGGAACAAACAGAGAAAAATTCATTATCTTTACTTTGTTATATCATTTTGTAAATCTTTTAAAACTCTTGAAAATTATTTTGATAAATGAATTATTTTTAGCAATTAGCAAAAATTCATTGCCAAGTCTAGCGATGAATTCAGCATTTTGTTGCTACGAATTAGCGATGAGTCGAATAACACACATGTTTTTCATCACTATTTCATTGCTAATCTACATCAACGATGAAATTTGCTAAATTAGCAATGGAATCTGAAAGAATTTTGTAGTGTCTAATTAAATTAATATTCTCATATTGATTATTTTTAGTTTTCATTTAAATGTATTTTTATTTAATTCAATTTCATATTTAAAAGTAAAAAATTAAAATTAAAATTAAAATTTCGATTCATTTACCCAACGTCCATCTGGACCGGTTATGATTGTCTTTTGCTTCAACAATTCGGCATGTTCCCTGTTTTTTTTTTTTTTTTGTCATGTCTACAAAATCGTAATTTAGAAATGTCAAATTCTTTTGAGGAGAGGAAATTTCAGATTTGATTCTCTGTCCACCTTTTTTTTTTTTTTTTTTTTCTTTTTTTGGAGAATTCCATCCTCCATTATGTTAATTGAATCTTTCCATAGCAAAAGAAGGTTAAAAAAAATTAAAATATTTTCTTTGCACTTTTTTCGGGTACATCCCTAAATATATAATTCAAATATCCTATATTACAAAACAGATATTTTACTATTTAGCTATATATTAGTCTCCAAATGCTATGAAAGATTATTTAAGAATAGATATTAAGATTTAAATCTCATTAATATAGTATGATCTCTTTAATACTATAATTCATAGCATAATAATTTATTAATTACTGAAAGTTATTAATTTATAGAATATGTATTTTAAAAAATTATTCCATGTATAATTGACTATATATTTCTAGATATAATTAGAAAGTTTTCTATCATATTAATTTAGTTTCAGAAAATTTTTATAATGTTAATTTGGTCTTTTATATTTATTTGTAAATTATCAATAAGTTTGATATACATTTTCAATAAAAAAATAAATGCAAGAATAATTTATATCCTCAATGAAAAAACAAACGTAAGGAATACGAAAAAAATCAACATCACGAAAAAATTAAATTTTTTTATTCATGTATTCCTCTTTTTTACTTTTCAAATGTCATTTATATCGTAACTTATATCAATTATTAGATAAAAAAGTTAATATTACATAAAAATATTTTGTTATATTTATAGGACAAGATCAATTTTATAAAATTATATTAAATTTATTAATTATTGAGATATTAATGAGGCTATAAAAAAAAATTGTTAATCTCGATTGATAAAAAAAAAGGGACTATTAAGCCAATAATAGTTATCCACAACAACACAAGGGGATCCACTGACATCATTTCTGCATTAAATGATGGCCTCTTGAAGGATGAGCAAAGGTTGTTGTATTATTAATTGAAGTAATGAAATGGTTGGAGCCACTTCCCATAGGCATTAATATTTGTAGATGGCGCAAGGTTTGGCTCTAATTTCCCTTATCAGTGGGCATTCCAAGTTGGTGCCTTCGCTTCTGTACAGCCAATGGTGGCAGTAATATTCAAATTCAGCCAACACATTTTTGTCTCTTTAAATGTATATTATGACCTTTCGGATGAACTTGATTTTAAAGGGCATAGACTGGACCAACCAAGACTTAGACCAAAACCATTACATACATTTTAAATGAATCTCATAAATTTGTTATTTAATTATACCTTTCGTACTAATGAATTTAATGTATGTTTAGTTTAATATTTATTTATTAATATTTAGCAATTGAATATTTAAATATTTTTAAATATCGCTGATTAATATTTTAATTTAAAAAATAATATTCAATATTTGAAAATATAATTAAATATTAAAAATTAATTTTTAAAAATTTTTTAATTTTTAAATATAAAAATTAGCATTTAAATTTTTTCATATTAATTGTATATTTAAATTATTATTTTACATGAAATTTATTAAAATATAATTATATTATTTATTATTTTATAAGATAATTATTAAATATTTTATATGTATTAACAGTGAATATTGATATATATGCAGTGACTATTATTTTTAGAAACACCAACTAAAATGATGTGTAGATAACAAAGGCAAGTGGCTGAACATCTCAACACGACACGCTGAACAGATTGGGATGACCAAGTAAATCGTTACCATAAACACATAGGGCTTTAATTAAATCGGAGAACTAGCTAAAGCTGGCGACCAAGGTTCCACAGCGACTTCATCGAGCTGGCATTTTTCCATTTTAGAAACGTTTAAACTCTAAAACTTTATCATAAATATTTCGAGCACACTTCTACAATATAATAAAATTGAAAGTTCATTTCTCGGTCGAAAACACAATTTCTAAATGAAAAAAAATAAGAAAAAATATTTATAACTGATTAAAAATAAAAAGATTTATTAAAATTTTGAATAAAAAAATAATATTAAAATAAAAATTAAAAAATCTATTAAATTTCTAAATTAGAAAATAATATCAAAATAAAATTTAAAAGCTGTGAAATTCTTAAACTATTTAGGATTAATTATTATTAAAAAATTATAAACATTTATTTTTCTTTATTCTAAAAAATTTGATTTGTTATTTTCCTTAATTTTTTTTTTTAATATTTATAAATTTAATTATATTTTTAATATTTATATATTTATCCTTATATTTTTAATATTTTCACATTTTTCTATATTTTCTTTTCTCATATTTTTAATTAATATCATTTCAATATTTCCGTCGTTTCTTATTGATAACCATTTCGTGGTTTTCATTTTCACGTCTTTTTCTCCTTAACTCATTTTTGTTTCTGTTTCCCTACAACATAATTGGCTAATTCAAACATTTCCACCATTCACTTGATCTATGCCCTTGGCCAAAATTAAGAGGGTACTGTACCAAAATCAATCAGTTACTCCTACCCATGGCTACTACAATAATTCAAACTACCTCATCAGTTTAAATGAGGCCAAAACTGAGGTAACAAAACAAAATTAACATAAGCTTGAAGTCACGCATTTTGTGGGTTCTGCTCAGAATCTGCTACACACCACTTGTTAACCCGGTTACGGGCTAGAAACACCTGCAGAACAAAATTTTATCAATATAGTATAACTGCAAACTAATGGGTTTTGCATTTTATTCAGAAAACAATATACCTGCTTCTCCCAATCAGTTTTGCAGGTAATTATAATGAGAACGATGGTTTGGGTTAGTGTTCCAAACAGCATACCAACCCACACACCCTGCAAACGGAATTTGAAGAAATAACTAAGTGATGAAAAAAAAATCAAGCAAGAACATTATGAACGATGCAAAGAAACTCACTTTAACTTGCATATCTAAAACATAACCAAGAACAACTCCCACAGGAATCCCAATCAAGTAGTAGCAAGCTATGTTAACATATGCAACTATGCTCTGCCATCCGGCTCCAACCGCAACTCCTATAAAAGAAGGAATGATTTTTTACACATGAACATTGATGTCATATGATTAGCTTTCATGTTGATAATGAGAAAACTACCGGAGAGAACTGGTTGTACACTGTTCGTAAGTATGGAGAAAGCCAAGAGTGGTGAAAGGTCTGCGACTGCATCAGCCACCTTTTGACTCTCGGTAAATATGTAAGCTAGTTGTCCTTTGAGGAAGAGGAATAGCACGAATAGAACACAGCCAATGGTGAATGATGTGAGAACTGTTATCAATATAGAGAATTTTGCACCTTTTGAGCTCCCTCTACCAAGTTCATTCGACACTCGAACGCTGCAAGTTTTCCGATCAGATTACACTTTGAACAGAAGCAAAATTTAGATTTCTGCCAATATGATATTTTCAAGGTTGAATAGGCACGTATCTAATGTCTGCCTCATGATGCACGAGCTCAGGCATTAGCCCTTTTCAATGTATCAGACAAGAAAAATGTTGATGATATATACCTCGCAGCAGCCAGGAAACCAAGCGATATCATCATTTCCCATCCATTGATGTTTAAACTGCAATTGAGGAAAAAAAATTAAAGAATTTATCCAGTATGAAAAATGTAAACAAAAGAGTGACAGAAAGCCTTAATCAAACAAAGAATACCAAATAGCCAGAGCATCAATGGAAACCTCAGCATCTTTCATGTGTCCTGTTAAAAGAACAAGTATTGTGTTGTACCATAGTTCAAGGCTGTCAACAACAAGATAAAATTCAATTATACATACAAATATCAAATCAATGCACAATGAGGCCTGAGCTCAGGAAGAAATCGTACTATATATTCTTACCAAAGCATAGTACCAGATGAGACAGAAAGCTTGATAAGAGGTAAAAGGTCTTTGAAAGCTAAGATAGAAAAACCTTTCCATGTATCTGGACAACCTCCACAACAAATAAACATAAGCTGACCGACATTTGGGATCCAAAAGGCCAGAATCGTTGAAATCATTGCTCCTGGCAATCCAAACTTGTATCTAACAGTAAGTAGCCATGAAAGGACGCCGTGAATAGTGAGTGAAAATGCGGCCAAGTATGCAATAATCATGTTCTTGCTCTGTGCTTGGAGGAACATTTGGGAGGTAAATGATACAATGAAGGCAAACATCACAGGGATTAGCCATAGTGAAATCGTTCCTGCAACTTGTACAAGAGCTTCATCTTGGCCCAAGACCCTCAATAATGGGGGTGTGAAGATATATGTAGGAAGAAGGAACATGGCAGCCGTTACTAAAATTAGCCACGATCTTTGGAGATACACCCCTAGCATGTGGTATTGCTTTGCACCAAAAGATTGCCCACATAGAGTTTCTAATGCACTAGCCATGCCCAACTGCACATTCAGACACCAAAACTCTCTTTCAAAAAACTAAAAAAAAAAAAAGGCTTATTGGCTGAAAAAAAATCATTGGGCTAGTGTTACATAGATTTTTTTTCTAGTACACAAGTCATGCCCAACTTTGAGGCAGGAACGCACTTCAGCCGGATGACTGCTGCGCTGAGTGCCTGCTTGAAGTGCAGAAAGTTAGAAGTTCAAATCCGAACAACTACTTTCTCCCTTTAAGTGTTCGCAATATACCGTGAAAATAAAAGGGAAAGATACAAGATATGTAGAAAAAATAAGTAGATACCAGGATGCCATTAGAGAACCTCAAGAGGACAGTGGAGACAAGGGAATATGCAGCTAGTTCCGTGGCGCCAATGTGGCCGATGATTGCTTGGGTAATTACACTAATCCCAAACGTAGAAAATCTGGTAAAAATTGCAGGACCAGCAACAATCCACATTTTCTTGGTTTCTGTCCATAGCTTTTCCTTGAATTGCACTTCGTCAAAATTATCTTCCTCATTCCCTGATTTTGTCAAAAGCTCATTGGTGATCTCTTTGTTCTCCATTGCCACCGCTGCCCACTAACTATTAGCCTCTCTGCTTTGGCTATAAACGAAAAGAAAACGTTACGGTGGCTTTTTTTATTATTATTTTTTTTGTTGCTCAGAGGTGCTCTTGCAAACTTTTTGCAGTAAAAGCATGGAGTGCAGACCCACTGGTCATTTATGAGGCGAAAGAAGAAAAACAAAAACAAATATATAATTCCACCACGTCACAAACTTCTACAATACTAATTAATATTTTCTAAATTCCTTCCATCCAAATTACAGATCTGTTTTTATTTTTTAATTATTTTAATATTTAGATTAATTTTCTCTTTTAAAAATTATTAAATTATTAAATTTTCTATTTTATCTTTATTTAATTTTATGATTATCAACATTTATAAATAATAATAATTTAATATACTTATAAAAAGTTGAAACAAAATTTGAAATTTAAAATTTTGATATTTATAGTTTGATAATTTCATTTATTAGTAATATCAATTGTCTTTAGCTTTATATGAGAGAATAATAAATTTTAAAATTATTTAATAAGAGTATTATTCATTTTTATCTAGTATTTAATACTAATGCAAAGGTATAGTAGAAAAATAAAGTAAAAATAACTATTTTAATTAATTTATCTAATATTTCTTAATATATATGTAAAAGAAACAAGTCAATTAATTTAGGACAAAAAGAGTAATATTTTTAGCTCATCTCAACTGAAAAGCCAATTTATTAAATTAATTTATCAATGTTAAAATTCAAAATTTATAAATATAAATTTTTTATTTTAATATTTAAATATTTATTAAATTAATTAAATAATTTTAAATTATATAAATTATACATCAATAATTTTTTTGATAAACATTAATATATAATATGATTATTATATTTTTTAAATATAAGTTAATTTTTTTTAAATTAATGTCGAGTTGCATCACGTTTTATGTATCATTTTTGATTTATTTGTATCTTCAAATTATAAGTTTATTTTACAATATATAAGAAATACACATTTTATTCCTCAAAAAAAAAAAAAAGAAATACGCGCTTTATATTTTTTTCTTACTTCACTTTTATTTATTAATTTTATTATCTCAAAATTATTAAATTTATCATTCACATAAGATCAATCAAATTATATGAAGATAAATGAAAGGAAATTTTTTTAAAAAAAAATAAAATCAGGTTTCAAAGTTTTAAAAATAAATTTAGCTAATAAATATTAAAATTGTTTGACCAAAAATGTGAAATTATTAGAGTATCTCCAATTCACTATTTTATTTAACTTAAATTATTTATTATGAAGAATGATAAAAAAAAAGAAGTTATAATTCACTATTTAATTCTAAATTATAAATTAGAGAGTGAGTTTGACTTCGTATATAGATTATAGAGTGAGTTTGGAGCTAAAATTCATTATCTATGCAAAATATAATTAATATAATTCAATTTTATGTATATATCAATAATTTTTATCTTTTTTTATTAGCTTTCTTTTTTGAAAATTTTTATTCTATTTTTTCACAAATTAATATTAAATGTTTTTATAGAATAAAATAAAATGAGGAGTAAAATATAAAAAGTACATTAAATTTAAAATAAATAAA